>JABUQX010001972.1:7500-10000 GCA_015478945.1 Trachelipus rathkii | reverse complement strand
ACGAGAATCTTCTATGTTCTTTTAAATCGTATGTTGGAAGATTAGACACTCCTGCTTGATTCCTATTTTTCACATTAAGTTAAAGAATATTTTCTATGCAAAGAATCGAATTAATTTAATTAGCTCTACAACAAGAAGATTCAAACCGAACAACAATAAATTCTTCCTAGCCGTTGCTTCAACCTGTCTTCGAAGAAAAATCTAGATTTTCTGGTTGTGAAAAACAATTCTACAGAAACATTATTATTATTATTATTATTATTATTATTATTATTATTATTATTATTATTATTATTATTATTATTATTATTATTATTATTATTATTATTATTATTATTATTATTATTATTAATTATTATTTCTAAACAAGATGTGCTTTTTGTGCAAGTTGATTAAAGCTTGATACGGGAAGCAAATTTGGCTAAGAAAAACTTGCAGCAAACCTTGAAGGGCAGGGTAGAATAATTGGAGGTAGCAGCACCCCATTTTTGGCCCCACCTAAAAACAGACATAAAATTCTTAATTTTCAGACAATTTTGATTTGGAAAAAGTAAAGTGTAGCTTTTTCTGATCTCTAAAGCGTCGTTTTCGGGTGTTTTTCTGTGTCTGTAGTCATTTTTTCAGTATTTTCATTTTTTCAAATCCTCTATGTTTTTAACATTTTTCGATTCAACTTCTACAATTTTTTCGAAATGATTTCAAACTTGAAATATACATATATGGGTATATTACCGTAGAGATGCACCGAAATAGTTTTTTGATTTTTTTAAATTTTGTGCTCAGAAATGTCATAATTCAAAACCTTTTTTTTTTTTTTTTTTTTTGGTTTCTAAAATGAAAATTTTTTAAAAATTTTCTACTCATGTGCTCAGGAGGAAATTTTCAGAGCATAATTTTTATGTACATGCAGTAGTTTTGAATCTGTTCTTGGAACAAATTTAAAAAAATAAATAAATAAATAAAATTTTTAAACAAATTTTTTTTTAAGTATATAAAAAAAATTATCTAAGTAGAAAAGTTGCATCTCGCCCGACTATACAAGTCCTGAAAATTTGATGTTGAATCGATGAGTAGAAAAAAATATATCAGTATTTTCACTTTTTAAAAAAAAAAAAAAAATTTAAAAAGTGAAATACTGATATATATTTTTTGCTAATCTCATCCGTCAACATCAAATTTTAAGGGCTTGTATAGTCGGGCGAGATACACTTTTTACTTAGATAAATTTTTTGTAAAGCTGAAAAAAAATTTTAAATTCAGTTTGGATTAATTTGTTTGAGAACAACTCCAAAACTATTGCGTATACAAAGAAATTATCTAAATAAAAATGTGTATCTCCTGCCGACTATATATGCTCCAAGAAAATTTTCATCCTGATCGCATGAACAGGAAAAAAATTATCGCAATTTTTTTCATTTTAAAAAACAAAAATAGTAGGTTTGAATTTCGACGATTGCTTAGCCACATTTCAAAAATTAAAGAACTATTTCGGCATTCTCTAAGTAATATATCATTCTATGTATATTTCAAGTTTGAAAGTCATTTCGAAAAAAAATACAGAAGTTAAGCTAAAAAATATAACGTAAAAGAATGCGAGAGGCGCCCACGAACCATTCAGGTGTTGATACAGAAACAGCCCAACGGCGAATCGGATCATCAACCTGAAGGCCGGTCACTGCGGAAATCTTCTGGATGGACGAGGGTGAGCCGGAAGTGACCAGTGCCTCAATTCTCTTTGAAGAGTCGAAAGCAGCCCGGCCCCTTCGTCCGTCTACTCACCCTTCGTGGTGGCTCCCTCTTCTTCTTCTGGCGAAGAAAGTGAGTGAGAGGACGAAAGAAGTTGGCAAGCTGCAGAACTTCAATCATCTCTCAGAACTGCGAAGCTGTTTTGGGGTGTCCGGGCAAGGGAAATGCCCGATGACAGCTACAACGGTCTTTTTAATCTAAATAATTTAATTAATTTAAGTTAATCAATTTATAAAGTTTCTAAACTTGGGACCTCGCTTGGTTTTTGGCGAGTGGCTCTAACACTGAGCTATCGGCCGTTTATTTATATAAATAAATATTTAAAAAATACATATATATAGCATACATAGTACATAAATACATAAATATACACACAAATTCGCACTTAAACACATAAATACATATGGCATACACAAAACATATATATTCAAATATTATTACCATTTTTATTACAATCACCATTACCATTATCATTATTATTATTATTACTATCAACATCAACATCACCAACATCACTATTATTTTCATTATCATTAATATCATTATCATTATCATCATTACTACTACTATTATTATTATTATTATTATTAATTATCTATTATGCTATTATTATTATTTTATGTATCCTATTATTATTATATTAATTATTATTAATTATTATTATTATTATTATTATCTATAATTTCCGCACAAAACTTACTATGATTTTTACTATCATCAATAATTCACTATATTTTAACATTTATTATTATCT
>JABUQX010001970.1:110000-113855 GCA_015478945.1 Trachelipus rathkii | reverse complement strand
ATGAGGACCAATCACAGCGTTCGTAGGAGAGGGTGTGATTTTTGATGTTTTTCTGCGTCAGTAGTCTCACTTTCTTCGTTATTTGGTTCATCATTACTGATATCATTTATTAATAAGTATTCTTCTAAGGGATTTTTCTTTTTTGTTAATAATTTGAAAGAAACTTTGTAACTAGTTAATAAATTTAGGCTCCTAATTTCCCGAATATTAAAGTTTTTATCGTCATTTGATCTTTTATATTTGTTTATGAGTTCACGGCAGTTGGTTTCGATATCAATATTTTTATTCGTGAGGAGATATCCATACTTCTTGAAAACTTTTGTTAAGCAGACTAACAGACGATTTGCTTCGTCATAATTCCTCTCTGCAGGAGAGAGAAGTGAACTATAAAATGCAACTGGATGGTCATCTGCGGCAGTAGTAGATAAAATAACAGCCGCTGCAGATACCTTTGTGGTATGTATGATAATTTTGTAATTAGAAGAGGTGCCGGGATAAGCAAGTACAGAAGCATTTTCAACAGCATTTTTAATATTTTTGAAGGCTTTCTCTGCGGTGAGATTCCAACAGACGCGGCGGTTGGAGTAGGGTTTTCCTTTTAAAAAGAGATTTAGGGGCGCTGTTATTTCAGAAAATAACGGAACGCTGCCGCGGTAGAAGCTCACGCGGCCAAGGAAAGATCTTAATTCTTTGATGGTTCGGGGCTTTGGGGTGTTTAAAATATCCCCAATTTTCTCAGGGTTCGGTCTTATGCCGCTTTCACTTACAGTATAACCCAAATAATCAATCTCGTTCTGGGCCACTTGGCATTTTGTGGGATTTAAACTTATGTGCAGATAACTTAACCTCTTCAATACCTTCTTCAGGAGGATTTTGTGCTCTTCTTCGGTCTTTGTGTGAATCAATATATCATCCATATAGGCCTGAGTATTTGGGAGGCCTTGTAGGACTGTATCAATGTAAGATTGAAAGATAAAGGGAGATGACACATAGCCCATGGGAAGATTTAAGTAAAAGATCCGACATTTGAAGTAATGGTAAAGTACTTTTGTGATTCTGGGGCTAATGGCACTGAGTAAAAGGCCTGTGTCACGTCAAGTTTTGTGAAAAGACGGCTCCCCTGCAGGTTTGATATTGCATCTTGCAGGTGCGGAAGTCCATAGACTCCTACCTCTCTTTTGTTCAATTCTCTAAAATCTGAGATTATTCTGACCCGATTTTCGCTTTTCTGGAGGACACTCATGGGAAAAGACCAAGGTGAATGGCTGCGGCGGAGGACTCCTGTAGCTACGAGGTTGTCAAGTTCTGCTTTTGTTTGAGCATAAAGTTTATGCGGGACCCTCCTTGGCTTAAGGGAGATCGGGGGTCCCTTTATATCTATTTTATAAGGATAATTGTTGGCTAGTTCTATTAATACTCTCTCTGGAATATAGGCGGCTTCTTCGTCCGTAGTTATTTGACCGTCCTCAGCTATTAATGCTGTGCTCATTCTCTTATTTTTATTTTTATATTTTTCAAAAATTTCATTCCACCTTTCTTCTTGTTTCAATTTGATGTGGTGGTTTTCGGGGAGATAAGGGTTTACAAATAACTCAGAATATTTTGACAATAACTCATTAAAATTTAAAGAACTAGAAGGCACAGGCACAGGAGGAGGAGAGAGAGAGAGAGGTTTGAAGAAGAAGAAATAGGAGCTTCATTAATATTAAAATTCACATTTCTACTCAAATTTAAGGTATTTTTCGTAACTTGATCTAATAACAAATCATCTTTAAAATTAATGCCCATCTCAAAATTCTTTAAAAAGGTTAATCCTAAAATGTTGGTACTTACATTAGCTACATAAAAAGTATCCCTATATCTACGCCCCAATCCCAGATCGATTTCAACATTTTTAATACCGTAGACTGCAATTTTTGAGTTGTTAGCTGCAAGTAGGTATCCTACTGGCGCTTTTTGATGGTCATTAGTATTGTAAGATAAAATATTGTGTACAGATCCGCAGTCTAACAAATAATCGATCTTATTAAGTGTGTCATAGACAATATACAAGTTCAAATTATCAATCTTGCAAACCCTATTGTCTCCCTCAACATCGGCTGTAACTATCTTACTGCTTAAGCAGCGCTCGTCATCAGCACATACATCAGTTGGGTCTGACAGGATATTTGCTTCATTGCTCCCATTCTCCCTTGTATTATCTATAACACCCCTCCCCCCCTTTAATAAATTTGATTTAAAAAAGATGTATCCCACATGCGATGGATTGACAGTAGTAATAAAATGATTAGTTTGTACATTACCAAAATTGTTTGAGACAGTTGTATCGAGACCTGTATTGAGGTCAGTATTATTTAATATAATATTTTTATTTATTGATATATTTTCGTTTTGTGGACTACTACTACTTCTCATATTTATATTTTTAGAGTTCTTTAAACTAGAAGGATCATGCATTCCTTGTACATTTGTGAAAATTGAATATGATTCATTGATAAAGTTTTTATTTATTTGTTCATTTTTTTCATTTTTATGGTTATTTTTAATGGAATTTATATTTTCCGTTTGGATAGTGCTGGTAGTTGTATCTATATTTTGATCAATTTCTGGATCAGTATAGTTCATATTGTTTTTAATACTAATATTTTCAGCTTTTCAATATTATTATTATTATTATTATTATTATTATTATTATTATTTTTATTATTATTATTATTATTATTATTATTATTATTATTATTATTATTATTATTATTATTATTATTATTATTATTATTATTATTATTATTATTAATAGTAGTAGTAGTAGTATTTATTTCACTATTATTTTTAAGGTTAATAGAGTTATTATGATTGATACAATTTTTATTTACTTCTTCAGCACTTTTATTTAGTAAGTTTATTTCATTAAGCACCTCACTGTTTGTAATAGGGTCACTTATCACTTGGATGGTATTATTAAATCTCACTTTTCTATTGTGAGTATGGTTTTCACGGCTGCTATTAGATGGTAAAGTACGCAGCCTCATTAGCAGTTTTCCGACGATGATGGGACATTTTTCTGGTTATTTCCATATATTAATGGATACATAGGACACTCACTGCTCTCACATTTATAAGCTTTGAAGAGATAGCGAGCATGATAGAAGCATAACTGATTGACAGCGTTATTAAATGCTTTACTGTATCCATTTGTATCAGATTCTGAGTAGCGTGACCTACTTTTCTCGCGTGTCCTATTTCCTCTCTCAGCTGAGTTCGCTTGGTTTTTAATGAACAGCTGAAAGTCGTGTGCGAGCTCGGTCACAATTTTTGTGAGGTTGGCCATCTGGTGGGCGATTTGACCTTCACTTTTGCTCTCAGTTTCATGTTGGCGCTCTTGGTTGCGCGCGCTGGGAAGAAGGTAGGCGGAGTCTGGTTTGTTACGTACAGAATTTACAGAGCTCCAAGTCTGTTCTTCGTTTGGTTGATGATAATTTCTTCCTTTTCGAACAAAATTCTTATAAAGATCGTCTGAAACTTTAACCATTCTTACAAGGTCATTTTCTTCAGCTAATGAATAGACTGACATCTGAATGTTGGGAGGCATCTGCTCTAAAAAGAGGTCTATCGCAAATTTGGGGTTGTGTTCTACCAACACATCGAAGCTTTTATTCCCCAATACCCCCTTGACACGATGGAGATATTCACTGGGCAATTCATCGGGTCTCATGCCCTGTTTAAATCGGATCCTGTTTCTTAAGGCGGGGAGGTAAACTTCTTCTATGTTTTGTAATAGCAGACGATAAGCGTCGTTTTGAAGAGGAAAAGTGATTTTGGAGACCAAATTTGTGGGCAAAATTGGAGCCAACAAAC
>JABUQX010001970.1:82500-92500 GCA_015478945.1 Trachelipus rathkii | reverse complement strand
CAATCCATAATCATTAACTTTGATTAATTGGAACTCTCAGTTATAGATAAAAATAAACATTCTAGAAGCTGGAGATTTATATATATGCAATTAGCAATATAAAAATATTTGGGTCTAAACTTATATTGTACTACAGTGCAAGATTGTCAAAAAATAATGGGTCATTCAAGTAAGATTTTTTTTTTTAAAATAAATATTATACTAGAAAAAGGAAGATTGAAAAATTTGAGTGTATACTTAAAGTTGTCTTAAATAGATTTGGAGGTTTTTACTTAACTTACAATTACAATTTGAATAATGTCGAGTGTAAAAGTAATCGCCAATAATTTTTCAGCAGACATTATTAGAGAAATTTTTCAGCTTTAAACTTTTAATCGTAATGCCTATGTTTAATGTCTAACTTTAACATGTAATGTCTATCTTTAAACTTTTAACTGTAATGTCTGTGTGACATATGATTTCCAACAGTATAGATTCGCTGGTTGTACTCTCAAGTATGAATTTTCATCTCAAATAGAAATATCATCTTATAGTAATGTATTTCCAGTATTACTAGACGCAATATATAGCTCTCTTATACATTTGAATTAAAACATCACGTTAAGGTTGCTATTTTTACAGATTCTCTTTCTTTATTAATGACAATAGAATAAGGTTTATTAACTTACAATTTGACTTATTAAACCCATGTGCAAATCAGTGTAAAAGTCAAGAGACAAACAAATAGATTTCATTTAGATTTCAGAATAGGTGGTAAATAGCACTGCGTGATGAAGTATATGAAGATGCAAAGAAATTTTGTTTTATTTACATCCGCTACATTAAAAGAATTCAAAACGGAAATTAATATATTACTAAAAAGGATATGCAACCTATGGCAAAGCCAATTAAAAATGACGTAAGAATTCGCTATCTCTTTGAAGATTGTTCTTGTATGTATGAGTGTGGTGGACGAGAACAAATTGAATTGGCTAGACTTTGACTTAATTGAAGTTTATTTGGAGAAATTTACCTTTCAAAGATAATCCATCAGATACAAAATCAATAAGACTAACTTTAAAGCGGTGGTTCCTACAGTGCAGCTGAAGCCCCACAAGGGGGTGGGCAATTCGAGAATTAGTTATTAACATTAAATGTTTTGCATTTTTTTTTAATATCTCCCATTTTACATGGTTGTCATGTCATATCGATATCTTAATTAGAGCGCAAGTATTAAGAAAGTGTTCAAGTATGGCAACTGCACATTCATCTTACAAACATGAATGAAACTCCCTCTCTTTACTATAAATCTGTAAATTGTATATTATTATGGTTAGACGAGATTAAATGTTTTTTTTCAATTTTTTTAATTATTTATATTTATAGTTATCTGAAAAACATATTTCTGACAAAAATTTTGACCTGTTTCATTGGCTATAAAATGTGATGTGATTGATGCTGCTGTACTTGTCATTATGGATCGTCTGAAAATATTTACCTCTGATTTGAAAGAAAGATTTTCTGATTTAAAACAAATTGATTTTCAAATATGGGTGATACAGTCAGTGCTAGCGGATCTATCCAATGCTTCAATGCGGTGCCAAGAAGAATGCTTCAATGCAGTGCCAAGAAGAACTCTCGGAAATGCAAATTGATAAGGCGGATAAAATTTTATTCAATATAAAAGGAGCGATTGGCTTGACTTTATGATGAGACAGAAACTAAATTCCAAAATTCAAGAAACTTTCCAAGAAAACTGTTGTTGCCGATATCATCTTGATATTTAGCTGAATGTGCCTTTATACTGCTATAAATGATTTGCTACTGAAGAAAAAAATCGACTGGATATCAGTAAACAAGGAGACTTGAGATTAAAGCGACTAAATAAATTGGCCCATAATATAAAATCTCTCTGTAGCAGGCATCAAGCACAAGGATCTTACTAACAGCTAGTGAGAGTTTGCTACATTAAAAGAATTCAAAACGGAATTTAATATAATTATATATATATATATATATATACTATATTATATATATTTATAAATTATTTAAATATATTATTTATATTTTAATATTATATCATATATATATATATACTATATTATATATATCATATATATATAAATATTATATAATATATATATTATATATATATATATATATATATATATATATATATATATATATATATATATATATATATAATATATATATAGTATATATATATATATATATATATTTATATATATATATATATAGTATATATATATATATATATATATATATTATATATAATATATTTATATTATATAATAATATATATATATATATATATATATATATATGATATATATATATTATAGTATATATTATATATCATTCTGTTTATTAGATGTAATGGGATGAATTATTAAATTTATAAATTATATCCAGAAGACTAAAATGTATATATATGAACTTGAAAAGTAATGCCTATAGAGACCCCTTACAATTGAGAGGTAGAGGAATTAATTCTAAATAAAAATTTGTAGAAACAAAGAAAAATCAACTTTCTACAGCGTGAGTTGTTGAATCAGTTCACTGAGATCATTACCAGAAATTAACTTAATTATATATCATCACTTTAAAAAGTAATATCAATAGCAAATAATTTTCGGATCCCTAATTGAAATGATCAGTCTTTGTTCAGTAAGTTTCCTTACTTGGGAGATTGTTTAGTGGTTACTTTATATATACTATATTTGGTTATGAGGTATGATATATATAGGTATCATATAGGTCGTTGGTGGGTAGGTATATTATATATGTTTAAGTTATATGATATATAGGTGTTTGTGATATATATCTATATAAGTGGAGATAAGTATTGAGGTTTACGTATGTATATATATATATGGGATAGGTGGAGGTGTTATAGTATATATAGTGTAGTTATGTATTATAGTTTATATATGGTATTAGTTATATAGATATTGTATTATTTTTATATATATATTGATTATATGTAGTATAGTATTCTGATTAATTATATCGTAGTTATAGTGTAATATATAGGTCCTTAGATTACTTGATATTTCAGTAGCTTATGATTATTGCTTAGTTATAATAGTTGTTAATATATATATATAATTTATATATATATATATATTCCCTCTTTCTCTCTTCCTTGATTTTGTCTACATATATTCCCCTCCTATATTCAACCCTTTACCAGATAAAAATCCATTTCAATACAATTGTAACTATATTACAAATTTTAACTGCATATTTCATAAATATAGGAGATAATTTATTGAAATATTTTGTATTTTTTTTAAAATTCTTACAATTGACTTTAAATATATAAAAATTGAAAAACCAACATTCATCAAGGAAAAGGCTCAAAAAAAGCACCAAATATTTTAGTTTTATAAACTTGAAAGCTTAGTACTATCATTATGGTACTATCCGCTTTACATACATTTTAAAAAAAATAAATTTATTGTATTTCTTCAAAATTCTATTTTCCTAATCAATCTACTAGTAAGTACAACCTTAAATTAAAGTACCATACTTCGTTAAAATGTATTTATAACAAAAAACTGCATATAATAAATGTTAATTTATATAATTATTATTATTATTAATTGATCATAAATATAAATTAATGATAATAATTATGGTTTAGTGATTATGCACAATATATTATGATAAATGTTTAAACATAAATTAACAAAAACCGGTAAAAGATTATCGAGTACATTGAAAAAAAAATTTGGAGTTTAAATATGTAAGAAAGGTTTTTTAAACTCTAATAACGAACGCAGATCTCCGACCGGAAAGTCAGATATTAAGGACTGTAAAGACACTTACATCCGCCCAAAAAGAGGTACGAGTTATATATCTAATGCATCAGACCTTCTTTTTCTATTTCTATTTCTATTTCTATTTCTATTTCTATTTCTATTTCTTTTTGGTCAGTATCCTGAGGCGAGGACCAATCACAGCATTCGTAGGGGAGGGTGTGATCTCAGCTGTTTTTACTTCGTCAGTAGACACACTTTCTTCGTTGTTTTGTTCTTCATTACTGATATCATTTATTTTGTGTTTCTTTTTCTTTTTCTTTTTCTTTTTCTTTTTCTTCTTCTTCTTCTTCTTTCTTTTTCTTTTTCTTTTTCTTCTTCTTCTTCTTTTCTTCTTCTTCTTCTTCTTCTTTTTCTTCTTACTGTCTTCCTTCTTTGTGTTCGGTGGCCTTGCTTTTGCTCTTGGTGGTCCTTGGCTCTTTGAGGTGCGTTTCGCGGGTTTGGGCTCCGTTCTGTCTTTCGCTGTGTGTTTTCTTGTTGTGGTTTTGTTTGTTCGGGTTTTTTTTCTTGTCTTGGCGTGGTGTGTTGTGGGTTTTTTTCGTGGTTGGGTGGCGGTGCTGGTGTGTTCTTTTGTGTGGGGTGTTTTTTGGTGGTTCGGTGGTGTTGTTTTGGGGGTTGGGGCTGTGTTGTGTTGATGTTTGGTGTTCTGTGTTGGTGTTTTTGTATGGGTTGGGGGTTGGGGGTGTTGTCCGTGTTTGTGTATGATAAATATGGGTTGAGGTGTGAGATTTTTGTTGGGGGGTGGGTGCTTAATGGTGTTGGGTCTGGGTGTTTGGGTTGAGGTGGTTGGTGTAGCTTGTTTGGTTATGACGTGTGGTTTGTTGTTTTTTTGGTTTTTTGGTTTGTTGGTTGTTTCGGTTTGTGGGAATCTGTTTTTTTTATTTATTAGTGTATTATTTGATGTATTTATTTATTATTATTAGTGGGTGGGTCGAAGGGTATTTAGGGTGTATATGTTGATGTGGTTTGTTGTAGTGTTATGGTTTCTAGGTCTAGATTGTAGGTGATGGTGTTTTTTGAATGGTATTACTCATTTATTGTTTTATTTAGTTATTGATTTTTTTATTATTATTGGTTTTAGTAGCTTTATTGTTTTCCTATTCTTATTGATTATTTATTTATTCATTAGTATTATTAATATTACTTAATTCAATTGTTATTATTAACTATTATTAATATTTGAATATTATTAATATTTAATATCAATTAATATTAATATTATTCATCTTTTAAGAGTATGAAAGTAATATTATTAAAATTTTAATGTTAATATTTTTAATTTTAAGCATATAATATTAATGTTATTAAATATTATTATTAAATAGATATTAATATTAGTTAATTTTGAATTAACTCAATTTTAAAATTCATAAGCTTATCTATGAATGCTCAAAATTTTATATTATATCATTAATATATTAAGTTATTAATATTAAAAAAGATTAATAAATTTTCACAATAGTTCTTCCAATATTAAACTATTTAATATTAATCTCATTTATTAATATTAACTATTAGTAACACTAGAATTATTATACCTTATAGTATTAACTTCAATTATTCTTAATATTATTATATATTTCATCTTTATGATTCTGACTTAGTCATTATTATGAACGTTATTTTGTTATTAATATGTATTATTATCAATAATATATAAAATCTATTATATATTAGGTATAATATTGTATATATATATATATATAGTATATAGTATAATATATATCTATTATATATATATATATATATATATATATATTATATATATCAATATATAATATATATTATAATATATAATGTGAGTGTATTAGTTGGGGGGCTTCGGTTCTCTGATATGTTAAGTAGAAATTTTAGGAGGTATGATATAGTTGAATTTAGTAGTGTGTGTTAGTATATGTAGATACATATAAATATATAAAATATAATATATTTAATGAGGGTATATATATATATATATATATATATATATATATATATATATATATATATTATATTAGTAGGCTGTATTTGTATGTTGATATTATTAGGTATATGGTAGTCTTAGTTATAGTTGGTATTATATGTTGAGTATAGTTTATTATTTGTTATTAATTTTCTATGTTAAAGTATTGAGAAATCCGAAATAAATAATGATCAGCTGCTTTATGTGAAGTACTTTTAATTATTTATTTTATTTATTTGTTTATTTTTATTTACTTTTATAATTTTACTTTTAATTTTTGAAAATAAACAAAAAAATTTTATTTGTGTAAATTTAAGAAAAGCCTTCGCAACCTAACATAAATTATTGTTATTAATGTACTTTTGTGACCACCCTGTATCTCATAATATAGTAAATTATATATAGTATTATTTATGTATATATATATATATATATATATATATATAGTTATATTATTTTATAATAAGTATATATATAGTATATGGTAATATCTATATATAGTATATATATATATATATATATATAATAGTATGATATCTCTAATATTTACGATTATATAATATATATATATATTTATATATTAATATATATATATTATATATATTATATATTATATATATTATAATAATAATATATTATATAGTATTATATAATATATTATATATATATATATTAAATATATATACTAGTATATAGTATTGATATATATATAATATTTTGTTTTTTGTTGTGTTGGGTGTGTGGGGGTTGGAGGTATATATATATATATAATATCTATATATATATATAGTATATATATAATTATATATATATTATCTATATATATATAATATACTATTTATATATATATATAATATATATATTATATATAATTATTATATTATTAACTAATAATACTTAAAAATAATAATAATAAATAATACGAATAATAATATAAACAATAAATATTATATAATTAATAATAATAATAATAATATATAATTCAAAATATGAAATAGTTACAATTTTTTAATTATTTCACGTAAAAAATATTTTATTTTACTTTAAATATCCATGTTTAGGATACAAGATGGCCTTTCACCTCCCCTCCGCCACCCCGACACACCACACATGAACGTCACATCACACACACACACCGCACTACCTCACATGTGCACACACACATCACACACACACACACAACACGGAGATAGGACACACAGCACACACACAACACATGACCACACACACACACACACACACACACACACACACAACACACACCACACTTTCTCTAATACGCACACCACACCACACCACACTACACCACACAACACCAAAAAAAAGCAAGTAAAAAAAAAAAAAAAAAACTATAAAATCTCATCTTAGCAATCCCACTTTCAAACATTCAACATTAGCCTTAAAAATTTCTAAGGTACCCAGACACTAACCTATCAACACTTTCAACTATTTTTCAAGATATTCAACGTGTTAAATTACACGCTAGTAAAACCGAACTTCTGTTAACATTTAAGACATATTACAGCACAAATACAAATAACTATATCCAGGGCCAGAGAAACATTACAGGATGCCTCAAATCCACATCAATTCAGGAACTTCAGTGATAAAACTAATATTTGACCCACGAAATCTGAAAAATATCTCTTATAAAATAAATAATTCTTTTTATCTTATTATCAAAACACAACAGCACCAGCCCACTAATCATATATATAAATATATATATATAATATTATATATATATAGTATAAATATATATATATATAATATATATATTTTATATAATATATATATATATATATATATTATATAATAGTATATATATATATATTTATATATATATATATATTATATACATATGTATATATATAGGGGGCGTATATATAGGGTAGGCTGGGTAGATAGCTCCTACCCCAATATTTTTAAGTTTTAAATATTGAAATTAAATGGTAAAAGTATACTATTATTAAACAAAATTTTTATTTAAATACGTTAAGAAAGAGAAGCTATTTTTCATCATAAAATTAAAAGAAAACAGACTCACATAATAATAATAGAGCTATTGAATTTCTTTGAAATTCATTTAGAAATTCTCGCTCCTACTCTGATCTCAAGAGAAAAATTCTTTGCTACGGACGGACGAATGACGTCATTTTTTATATCAAGTTATAGGGGAACGGGGTAGTCTGTCTTACCTATAATCGAAAATATATATGAAACTTTTCGTTCTCTTCCCGTAAATATGTCAAATGTGTGAAAAAAGTACGACAAGTTGTTTAGGGCGGCTTGTGGCAGTTTGTTTTAAAATCTTTGTATCGAATATGTCTGATTGTTCTGGGTATTGAATATTAAATTATATAACTATTTTAAGTGGTATTTACATTATATACCATAAAATAATTGAAATAATGGATAATGGAGTAAGTGTAGATTTTATATTAAAGAGAAAAAAAGCGCTTTAAAAACTTATCTATACAACCTGGGCTTAATGTTTATTTTTAAAAAAAGTGGTTAGGCACTAAGAAAGATTTTTAACTCAATTGGAAAATGTGCTTTAAACTTAATATTTGGTCATATCATGTTAAACAAGCTTTTCATACAAATAAATAGGTAAGTATTATAATTATTTAAATATGTTTTCGATGTTTTCGTTAGCTTTATAATATGTATATATAGTATTATATATTATATTATTATATTATATAGTATATATATATTATATAATATATATATTAGTTAATATTATATATGATATATATATATATATATATATAGTATTATAATATATATATATATTATATATATTATATATATATAGACTCTGGATTCCCGCAATGTGTATTTATTTTTATTCATATCATTTGATATACTTATATATATATATAAATATATAATATTATATTATATATAGTAGAGTATATATAATATATATATATATATAAATATATATATATATATATATATAATATATAATATTATATATATTATTATATATAATTAGTCGATCAACATACTACAGGACACCCACATTATTCCCCGTGAACTCATTCATTACATTCAAATTAATGCCAACAACTGCCTAAACCAAAATTGTCCTGCATATAATATGATATGACACTCACTATGAATTGTAGAAATTCGAAATGTTAAGCCACCATCTCAAACAGAACCAACCATAGTACCTCCACTCTAATCATGATTGGTATCAGATTCGATTTTTTTATACGGACACTGCACTGCCATCAAACCTAATAGATCAACAAATCAAAAATAGCAAACACAGAATTCCCAAGCAGTGAACAGACCAATGTTTTGCAATCATACAAACCTAAAAAATTAAATTTAGACAATCCTATTCTCCTCAATTTAGAAAACCTGGCGAAGACCCCTATCTAATCTTCCCTTGGGCCCTGGCATTATAACAAGCTCCGACAAGGGCAGTTATATATTATATACTACTATATAATATATATAATATATATATATATTATATATATATATATAGTATAATAGTATATAATATATTAATATTATAATATTTATATATATATATTAGCCTATATATATAAGTAATATAACACCAATATTAGTATATATAATAATATTATATAAGTAATATATATATATATATTATATATTTATATATATATATATATAGTATATATAATATATATAATATTATATTATATATATATTATATATATATATATATATATTATATATATGATATCATATATAAGGACATGAACCCATGAAACCAAGAGGTTCTTAAAATTGAGATTTGATAAGATTAAATTCATATGAGATGTTTGAAAAGAAGGCAAAGGAGAAAATAGGATATTAAAAGGAACCAACGATCAGATAAATGTATGATACAATCGAGAGAGAGAGAGAGAGAGAAGAGAGAGAGAGAGAGGAGAGAGAGAGGAGGAGAAGAGAGAGAGGAGAGAGGATGAGGCAGAGAGAGAGGATTAGGTGGGTTCCTGTTTATAACTCGACAATCTCAAATGACAGATACGGAGAAGAAGGATTTTGGAGAACGATTGCTAGCTTTCAATGACGGATAATCATATTATAATACTATATATATATATATATATATAATATATATATATATTATATAGTAATATATATATATGATATTCTTGTATTTATAGTATATATATATTATATAGTGATTATATATATATATATATAATATAGCTATTATAGTATATGATAAATATAGTATTAT
>JABUQX010001970.1:47500-77500 GCA_015478945.1 Trachelipus rathkii | reverse complement strand
ATCATATATTGATATAATATATATATTAATATATATTATTATTATATGTTGATTGGTGGTTTAGTTTGTTGATTGTACTATATATTATAATAATATAATATAAATATAATACTATACTATATATATATATATTATAATCTATATATATTATATATAGTTAGTAATTATGTTTGTCGGTATGTGATGTTAAAATTAGTTTGTACTGTATATGCTCCCGTTGGGTGTTTGGTGTGTCTCTGCTGGTGTATGTATATAGTTTATAATTGTATGTGAGGTACTATAGTTATAGTTATAATATATAGGATATATATTTATTATATATATTATATGTATGATATTATTTATACTATGAATTTATGTGAGTATATCAGTTAGTATTGGTAATATATGGGGCGTAGGGCAAGGATTTCATGTTAGCGGGGGGCAAAGGTTGATGGTGAATATATTATTATATAATATATATATTTATGATATATATATCTATATATATAATATATATATATATATTTAGTAGTAGGTTGCGTGAATAAATTTATAGTATAATATATATATTATATATTATATATATAATATATATACATTAATATATATAATATATATATATATATATAATATATCTATTATATATATATATATATATGATATTATTATATATATTTAATATATAATAATATATATATTATATATATAGGTAATCTGTACGACAGGGATGGCGAATACCCACACAATTGAGACCAAAATTTCTGAAGTTCATAATAAGTTAATGAGTTAAGTTAGATTTTTTTTAAAGAAAAAAATTTGGTTTGTAGGTTTGGGAGGCTTCCTGGCAGATAGATTCCGGAAGTCTTGCCCACCAAAGTATTTCCTTAAAAAACTTAATAACTAACTTATCTTTTCTGCAATGTAGAAATTTTTTGAACTTAAAAATTTTCGGTCCTCAATATGCTGGGTCGCTGTCTACAGTATTTTAAATATATAATATTATAGTATATATTCTATAGTTATTATATATATATATATAATAAGTATAGTTATATATATAATAGTATATTATTATATATTATTATATTATAGTAACTATATGTATATAATAGTATAATAGTAAGTATTTATTATATATAGTCTAGCTGCTTTGGCGGCCGCCAAATACTATCGCACCATACTGAGAGTTCTAGCGGAGAATACTGTCAGAAGAAGCATTCTGTATAAGAAACCCACACAGGCTAGTTGACTTCAAGCCAATGTGAAAACGAAAACATTAAAAGTATAAAAAAAAAATGTGTTTTTAAAAACTTACCTTGCATTAATTGTTAACTCTTTTCATATTAATCCCTTTCGATTTTGATATATTCTTTTTCAGTTTTTTTCTATCTAATAAAACCCTAAAAACCCTCGTTGGCAAAGCGGTTATAAGTGTTCATTTTTTTTCTTTCGCGCAAGATTTAGGGGGGGGGGGGGGCCCCCCCCCCCTTGCCTCCAGCCCCCAGATATATAATATATATATATTATATATATATATATATATATATAGTTATTATATATTATATATAGTATAGATATATTATATATTATATATGATATATAATATATATAATATATATGTATAATATATATATTATATAGTATATATATATTATAATAATATATATATATATATATCAGTAAGGTATATAAGTTCACTGTGGATCAGTGGACTAAAGCGAATCTTTTATAGCTTAGGGATCGTAGTTTTGATCCTGGCAAAGAGCGAGGGTTCGAATCCCGAATGCTGGCTCTCTCTCTCTCTCTTCTCTCTCCTCTCTCTCTCTCCCTCTCCCTTCCTCTCCCTCCTCCCTTCCTCTCTCTCTCTCTCGTCCAGTCTCTCTTTATCTCTCATGTTTGTCTCTCTGTTCTTCTCTCTCTCCTCCATCTCTTCTCTCCTCTCTCACCTTCTTTCTCTCCGTCCACAATCTGGATTCGAAACCTGACGTCCACAATCGATTAGAACTGCAATGCGTTGAGGCCGAAGCGTGCTTGTTATGTACGCTTAGGATAAAATAATATTTCGTGCTCCTCTATCCATCGGTTAGAAATCACATAATTATAATTAAATAATTTCCCCTGCCTAAGAACCTAGTGTGTAGGTAATTTGAACTCCCCAAATTCATAGCGATATTGAGGTTTGTCGGCTAAGCAGCAAATTTTCAATATTAAATTATAATATATATATAGTATATAATATAATATATAATATAGTTTAATTATGTATATTAATATTATTATATATATATAGTATATATAGATATATATAGTTATATTATATATATAATAATATATAATATTAATATATATAGCCCTATATATATATATATAGATATATTATAGATATTATATTATTATATTATATATATTATATATAATAATTATTATAGAATAATATATATATATTATATATTATATATTAAAGTATATATATATATTATGAGTATATATAAACTAATAATATATAAAATATATATATATATTATATATATAATATATATATATATAATATATATTAAATAATATATAGTGATATTATATATATATATATATAATATTTATTTTATAGTTATTTAGTATTATTATTTAATATAGTTATATATTATATATAGTATATATATATATATATATGATATATATATATATATATAGGTATATATTATAGTATATATAATTATATTATAGTAATATATATATATATTATTATATATTATATATTATATATCTTATATATATAATATATATATATAATATATATATAAATATATTTTATATCTAGTGTATATATTTTTTTATTTTTATATATATAATATATATCTATTAACTAAAGATTTTCACGAATCTCGCCGTGAGTTCGGAGCTTTAAACGTGCTTTCGCAATGGTTTTTCTTTTTCTATGTGTAGCGACAATGTTTTGTTATAAATTTATTTTAAAAATTAATAACATGTTTGTCATGTTTCTCTTTTAATTTTTTTTTTTTTTTTAAGATCTTTCATGATATTGTAGAGACGAACGCACTAAAACGTTCCATTAAAAAGATATCTAGTGTCGCCATTAAAAGAACGTTTTTTGATTTAAGTTTTTAAAAAATTAAACTTATTTATAGTTTAATTTGCTAGTTATAATAAGTAAGTAAGTTTTTTTTATTGTAAATATAGCCACGGTTTTTTATAGGTGATTACTTAATTTTTTTTTTTTGTATAGGGTGTGGGTTTGATTTTAAACTGTTTAATCTGATATCACAGGGTAAGTGTTAAGTTATCTGTATTTTATCTTATTCCAATATTCGATATATTGTTAAAGGAATGTTAAATAAAGATTCGGTTAAAAAAAATTTTTTTTACTTTTTTTGCGAAATTATAATTTTAGTTTTATATTTGTTTTTAGTTGTTTGAATGGTGGCTTTGAACTAGGCATAAATGAGGGCTTTCTTTACATTTTGATAATGTCCATAGTTTTCTTGCTAATTCCAGATGTGTAAAATCCACCTTTCTAAATCTCGTCCATATATTTTATTATTTTCCAGAAATCCACATGTCGAAGGAATTCATTTTTCAGCTACCTTAGTATGTCTTACTATAACTTACCTAACATCTGATTAAAAGATGTAGTTTGCGCTAAGGCAAACATTCATATTAAAATTCTAGAAAATGTTGTCTTAAAATTAGTTTTCCTACTATTAGGTATGATAATAATACATTTATGCTATTCTTTCTCAAATCATTAATGAAACAGATTAAATTTCTTTTCTTTTGAAAACCTTACTACTCCTCGTCACTACACTTAACCATCAGTCTTACTTCCTATACACAAATCCCCATATTGGATGACAATCCCAAAATGTTACAGTTCTTAATTTTAATATTTTATCTCCAGGAGTTCTACCCCGTCTTATAAGTATTTTCTGGCACTACAATCGGGATAATTGGACTGCTTAACGTATCTTCTAGGCTAATTACCTTAGGATTGACTCCTGCATTTACTTTGACACTAAATACTGTTTGGTATCTGAAAAAAGGTAGGGCTGTAATCGCTGTCAGGATGAGCAGGTTCATTTCTTCTACTACTAAAATCTTTCTCTCGTCAAAGTGTATGATTGGACAGGGCATGTTCTCGGGTGATTCAGACTAGAAATAAGACTAATCGATAATGGAAATACCGTTATTCTTATATCCCTCTTGTTAGCTTTCGTTCAACTTTGTGCAGGTAAACTAAGCCTACTTTCACTAAATGAACGTTGCTAACTTATTTAGTTCTACTACTGAAAAAATTTATCTTTCGCCTTTTGGTACTCTCTTTACTTTTATCTTTCGCCTTTTGGTACTCTCTTTATTTAATTTATCTTTAAGAAGATGATATAGACATATCTTCGTCCTTTCATTTTTTTTTTTTTGTTCTTTTTTTTTTTCAAAAAAATTCACACCTTGGATCCGCCTCTAGTATTTCAGGCTTCCCTACAAATTATCACTTTAATGTACCCCAGTCTTTTATCACTTTATCACAGATTACATACTGAACGCATATTGTCCTAGTATCTATGAACGTTAGGAAGGTGAGCTGACCAAGTAACACTCCTCCCCTTATTTCGCACTCTAAATCTATCATTCAGCGTTGGAAGCGCGTTTATGTATAGTCAATTAGAAAATGGGTAACCGTTTTAAATTCTTTAACTACCGGCTTTTAGTCCTTATCTTCAGTATGTTTAAGATTTTTGAATATAACTTAATTCTAATTTCCTGGATTTTCTGGAATCTCATTCTTCTTCTCTGTTATCGGTATGGCTTTTGATGATCTAGATCAACTGGTGGTATACCCACTTATCCCCGTGATTACTTCTGGAATGGGTAATTGCCCAGGTAGACATAATAATCTAAGTCTTTTATTCATGATTTTACCCTGTAATTGGTATTTCTGGAGGTGTTTCTAAGTTCATTTCATAGAGTCTCCCGTACCTCCATGTGCCGGTTAACTGAACTGTATAAATTTAGAGAGTTGAAACCGTGATTCATTATTATGCATCTGACGTACGGCTTTTTCTTCTTTTTTTCACTAGAAACCCCTGAAGAGGGGTTCTCAGACTTATTTTACTTTTCTTAATTTCCTACTCTCCTGTTCTTTTAAATCTTTCCCCTCCTATGCTGATGACTTTATTTAACACTCATTTCAAATCTTCCTCTTTTGAATGTAAAGTTGCTTCTCGATTTCAGCTTTCTCTTTTTTTTTTTTTTTTTTTTTTTTTTTTTTTTTTTTTTTTTTTTTTTTTTTTTTTTTTTTTTTTTTTTTTTTTTTTGAGATTTACTGTAAATCATCTCAGCCTTGGAAATTCTACTCTTCGAAAACAAAATTTGCTCATATCTTTCTCTCAGAAATACCTTTTAAGTCTTATCTGTTTTTCGTCGCTTCTACTGCTTCTCCTCTGTGTATTACAAACAGCTTTATTCAAAACAAAAAAACAAAAAAAAAATTGTCCTGGAAATCTCGTTTCTTAACTGTTATTAGGGTCTCTTCTATGAAGTTGAGAATTCAGCTTAGGTTTAGAGATTTTTCTTTCACTTAGTTTATCCAACAGTACGGGAGTCTTATCTGCACTCGTATGGAAAACTGTTCTCGCGTCTGGGGTGGGAGAAGCCCCATTTCGATCCATCATTTGGTAATGGTTGAATCCAAAGCTAAAAGACATTCTCTTGACCCTATATCTCTGACACGCTACGTTAGCCACTTATCATTTTTCTTTGCTTAATACTGGTAAGTGCTTGAAAGAGCTGGGCACCTGCATTCCAACATCTTTGCAGTACCCTAGCAGCAAATCAGATGCTTTATCTCCCGACGAGTTTTGTGTGGAGATTGGCAATATGAATAATATTTAATGGACTAATAGCACTTTTACAAAAAGGAAGTGTACAGACCTCCTTCATTCCAGCCATTTGTTCTGTAGATATCTATGTTTTCATCTCTTTTTCTTGTTAAATTTAATTCTCATCACTGCCTAAAACTTACTTGTTTCTCTCATCAAATTAAAAATTTACATTAGACTGAAGCTTAGATGGGCTTCTGCTATTAAATCTTTTGTCACTCCAAAAATAGGTCTTACCCACGAGTGATAATTGGGGTGTAATTCCACATTATACCTGTCGACGATCTTGAGAGATCTTGATCAAAAATCATTGTTGTTGTTATCGCTGTTTCGATGCACTATAGCTTTTCAGAATTTTCAGAATGAGAGGAGGGAAGTATTAGTTTGCAACCAAGGTAAAGAATATCCTTTGTCTCAACAAGGACGGTGATCAAGGTCTTGCAAGCAAGTCAGGGGATTTATTTATATTGAAAAAAAAAAAAATTCTCTCACGTCCTGCAGGATCTGAGAGTGAGGTCATCGTCTTATTCACCAAGATTGCAACACATTCCTTAGTTGACCAGAGGCCTGAGGCATTCCCTTTTTTCATAGCTTCAGTAGCATTTCAGCCTCGACTTTAGTTGCATCTTGCTCCTCAAAGCAATGTATCTTATTTGTGCATGGTGTATTTGTTCTCTCTTTATAATTATAAAGCAGAATCATTAACTTTTTTAACTTTTAATTAATTAATCTGCATTATATGTGTAATTCTAATTTGCATGTTTTAAATAAGTGTGTATAGTGCTTTTGCAAATCGTAATCGTGATTATAATTTAAGTCACCTTACAGTAAGTCATTGTGTGTGAATTGGAGAGTGTACAAGATTCAAGTAATGTAACCTTTTATTTTTTGGTCAACACACACGAGTTTAATAATTGCTATTGTGAAGAAAATAAAGCACACTTCCACTGTCACATTAATGTAATGTATTGGATGAAAGTAGGATCTTCTCTCGAGTTTCATCTATTTGAAGAAATAGAAAAACATTCTGTCTCTGTTTTTTTTAACCTTCGTGTGGCTTTAAATCATTTTTCCCGCTTCAGGACTCTAGGACCTTCTGTTAGGTTCTAGGGAAATGGCTCATGTTTTGAAGGTAGAGGGGTGTGCATATATGTGCGTATGTCTAGTACGCACATGTATTTATTTTAGGAAGGGGGACCATTATCTTGGTAGATTGGGTGGTATTACATAACGTATGGGATGTGCTCTAATGCCACCTGCGTGTATGCCAAGTATCTCACTCACAAACCTTAAACTACTCAGACGCTGGCATGCGCCCACGTGCGAGGACCTCATATTCCATATATACAAAACCATATTCCCCTTATCTTACTTCAATTATACCATCAAACCATCTACTGAATGATTTTTTATAAGTTCTTTCTTATTTCAAATTTCATTTCATTTGAGCATATCCGCTGTATACGAGAGAATATATCCTTTCCGCGACGAGCACATATTACGCATAAGGCAGTAACTCTCTCGCCCGCACGTAAAGAATACTTCACACCCAACCCTACACCTATACCTACACTCCAGTCGTCACTAATCGACCGACTGCACCGTTACCCTTTATACTTATGTCGATTGTACACTGACCACTCACTTCAGCCTATTCTCATCAATCCCACATATTCCTTAATAGCCTGTATCCCGTGAACCTTTCTTCGTGCTCACACTGAACCTTTACTTGTCGGACACCGACCCCTAATAATCCTTCAGTAACTGGAGTCACTCTTACTAACTGGCCCCACTATAATTTATTCTGGCGCCTCCATCTCCATTAAGGTATATTTTCATCTGGCAACCCTACAAAATTTATGCAACCCTAATTTTTAATCTCCCTTTCGAGAAGGAAAGGCGCGACCCTAAACGTCACGTATAAGCAACCGTCTGGATACACTCCTACCGCCACCCTAAATTTTTCGACAATGAGGGTCACATTTTTGACCCACCAGTATAAATTATGTATGAGTTTCATTAGGTAGGACTAGCCCTTCTTTTGATGTCCTTAACTTTTGTTTCAGAATTTCTCCAACGTCACCCCCGCACACTGCGACCCGCAAGCCCCACCCCGCGTTTATCCCCACCCGCCTCACACCGATTGCTCACTTAATATCCCGAGCCTAGTCCCATCCGCCTCTTGTGTTCCCGCCCGACCTCGCCCGGCATATTATTATATATATGATTACATATCATATACTATATATATTATATATCTAACTAATATATAATACATACGTATAATATCATATATATATAGTAAATCATTACTTCATATAATACTTAGTATATCTACTACAATATCATTATATCCTAATCACACTTGAACAAAACCGTCTTCACCACACCTCCTCACCTCACTGTCACACAAATCACAACCACCACCTAACACACAATCCACACAACGACTAACCCAGCACCCAACAGTCGGTCCGCTAACTCCACACGGCCGAATCTTTCAATCCTCATCTCCTCCACATTCTTATGCTTTAAATACTACATCCTCCCCCTCTAAGTCCTGAAACGTCTTTATACCTTTCGAGCTCATCTACACCATCCCCGTCATTAAATCAAAAATAGATACAACCACTACACTTCCTCCCTCGATCACCCGACCACTATCATAATCGGCGGCGAGAACCCCTAACCTTACTTAACCCATCCACCGTCTATGCATAGCAACTGAGAGAAATAGATAATTAATCTTTCCACGTTAGACTACGCCGAAACCGTTAAAATCCTGTAATAATATTTATTATTTAATAAGAAAATAATAAAATAAATAATAAAACTGTAGTAAACAAAATAAGAATAATAATAATAATAATAATAAAATAAAATATATATATAATAATATAATCAATCAATAAGTTATTATATATATATAATATATAATACTAATTTATAATATATAATACTATACTATATAAATTATATATATAATATATATATATATTATATAATATATATATATATATATAGATATTATTATATATATATTAATAATATATAAGATAATATGAGAGAGAAGCAGAGAGAGAGAGAGAGAGAAAGAGAAGAGAGAAGAGAGATATTATGTGCGGGTTAGTGCACAAATACTGCTAGAACAGTTTCGTTGCGACATTTCGAAATAGAATTTAAACACTTTAGACGTATTTGAGACACTGAAAATTTTGTGTGTTTGCATGTTTATTTGAATTATTAATATTAAATTATTTAATCATTTTAAGTTATTGAGTTATTTATTCATTTTTAATTTATTTTAGTGTATAATATAACCATCTCTCATCCCCTAGAGAACACCCCCCAAAGTGAAACTCAACCCGAAAATCACGTGTAGGAATTCCAGGCATTATATTTTTGATCTCTTAATGTTCGAAAAATTGATATTCATTTATCCATTGAAGATGTATTTATTCCGTTATATTAGCACACTATTTAATTATTTTTATTACTTAATATATATCTTTAAAAAAATTTTTTATTTTGGAAATTTATTATTTACGAATTATTTCATTATTTTATTTTATTATTTTGTTTATTACGCACGATTATAACTAACACGTTCCTTTTTACCACTGTTCCATGTCAAGCCAATAAACCAACATTGCGCAATTGCCACCGTACAAGCGACAGCGAATAATCGTACCCCGAACGAGAGAAAAGATCGACCAACCGCTATGGAAAATCGATGACATCAAACTCGTTTACGCCACCGACCATCCCAAAGAAGAAGAGAGAGAGAGAGAGAGAAGAGAGAGAAGAGAGAGAGAGAGAGACGAGAGAGAGCACAGAGTTAATACGAACCTCAATATATATATGAGTATATATATTCATATACGTATATATATATATAAGCAGCGTTGATACTATTTATGTTCGTCATCACCGAGTATACAGCCAATTCAGAATCTCCAACACTATATATACACATAATATATTAGTATAATAGTATATATATAGTATATATTATATCATATATTATATATATATATAATATATTATATTAATAGTATAATGATATATATATTAATATTTAATATATATATATATATATATATATATATTAATATATTATATATATATATATATATATTATAATAGTAATAATATAATATAAATATATAATATAATTTATAACCCTTGTTCTGACCATGAAATTCGCTTGACCTTGCCGGAGCCTATACCAGCCTACCACCTAGCCCTTACACCTGCCACCTAACCTAAAACCTTAATCCTAAACCTAACTAAACCTAACCTAACCTAAACCTAAACCTAACCTAACCTAACCTAACCTAACTTAACCGAACCTACACCTACACCTAGCTGTACACCACACCTTAGCTACACCTATCTACACCTGACTAGCCTCCACCCCGCCCCTTAGCTGCATCCAGAACTGATTCCTAGCCTTTGTTAGGTATCTGTGCTAACATGAGGTCATGTAAAGAAAACTACCTGACTCTGTAGGATCTATCCTAACTTATTTCCATCCGTGGACACTACACACACACACCACACACACTTTAAGTTAATTAAGAAAAATAGAAAACAAGTCACTATGACACTTATTACACACAGTCACTTATACACACATTCACTATACACTTATACAACACATTCACCCTATAACACTTGCATTTATCCCATAGACACTTATCATTACACTATATAGCACAAGCGCACATAAACACACACCACATACACTACATCACCCATCTTACACTTATAACACATATCACTATGACCCACTACACTCACCATAAGCGACTTACACTTAATTGTATCACTTATATCACTACGTATAAACACAACGGAACCAACCCCTTTGGTCTTCATGGATCAATTAGCCCACCCAATTTTAGCCAACTTAAACATTTATTAAAAACATTTTCGGCGAACTAAAACAACTGTAACTCATTACAGACATCGTTTATATTTTTTATATTTTTAATTATAAAATTTTTAAAAAAAAAAAAATTGCATGTAGAAGAAAAAAACCAGAGCCTATATATAATACATTTTATTTTACTACAATGTACGAAATTATTAAAAACATATACTTTACAGACCTTTTAAAACCAGTAAATCAGTGAAATCAACAAGTGACCTAACACCTAGGGATTTAGTAGCTTTTTTTATGTTTTACTTGCTAACTCATGTTACGCTTATCACACTCATGTTTTTACTGCTTAACTTATATGTTTTAAGCTCTGCTTCGCTTTAACTCACTATATTTATTAACATTACAAATCCTTAAGACCTCAGTAAATCTCCCATGTAAATCCAATAGATGTTACCTTAACACCTAAGTATTAGTATGCGTGTTACTGCCTTTAACTTTCCTAGTTTTTACTCTTTAACTTGCTGCTTTACTGCTTAACTCATATATTTATTACAACCCTAAAGCAGTAAATCATGTAAATCAATAGAGTGTTAAACCATAACAACCTGGAGAATAGTATGCCTTTTGGTTTATTGCTTTACTGCTTTAACTTTCTGCTTTTACTGCTTTTTAACTTTTCTGCTTTACTGCTTTAACTCATTATACATTACATACCTTAAAGCAGTTAAATCAGAAATAATAGATGTGTTACCTAACACCTAAGGATCAGTATGGATTTATTTTTACTGCTACTGCCGTATTTAACTTTCTGCTTGTATCTTGCTTTTTTAACTTTCTAGCTATACTGCTTTAACTTTCTGCTTTACTGCTTAACTCATATGTTTACTGTTTTAACTATAATATATTTTAACATATTTTTTATTTTTTTAATTACTTTTGTATTTCATTTAATAATTTTTTTTTTTTTGTTACGGTACATTATTATTATTATTATTATTATTTTTATTATTTTATTTTTAAATTTTATACTTAGCTGTTATGTACTTCGGATGCCTATGTTATGATTAATAGAATCACAACATTCACTATACACTTATACACACATCTCACTATGGACACTTTATACACACATTCCCACTATGACACTTACTTACCAAGACACTTACTATTTTACACTTATATACACCCAACACACACACACACACTCAGCCACAGATTTACTTACACACACAACACGTACATTTATATTAGATTTACTTACACACACCAATTTACTTACACTCACACCAGATTCATCACACAACACACACACACACACAGATTTACTTTACACTCACACACAATTTACTTACAAACGCAGATTTACTTACACAGGAGGGGAAACTTTTATTAAAAAACATTTGTTTTAATTAAGCATTACATTAATATGTATACAAAAATGGTATCTAAAAATTATTCAAAGTTCTTAAAACTTCTATAATAAATTCTTTGAATATCGTTGAACAAAGAATTTATTATAACTGTTAATACTTTGTGTTTTATAAATTTTATAACTATCAAGGTTTAAAAAACTTACTAAAATGTTATGAAATTTTATTAAAAAACATATATACGAACCTTTAAGCAGATAAATCCCAGAAATCAGTAAACAAGCCCCTAGCCCCCTCTACATCCAGCTATCCACGTTTTTCTATGAAACTTACTGCCTGTTACATCAGCTTTAGCTATGTAAATAAGTATAAAAATATAAAAAGAAGTTCTTCTCTGCTAACATAACATGATTTTATTAAAATCATTCAAGTTTTTATTTAATAAATAACATTATTCACTTACCATTTATATTATTCACTCAATGTTAACTGAAAATAATTCAAAGTTTTTTTAAATAATTCGTGATTCTTTATTATTATTATTATTATTATCTATACATTGACAATCCCATTCCAGGAGAAAACAGCAGACAACCCGCACTCCTTACAATACGAAAACTGACCTCTCTGTAAAATGTGTTGAAATAAACTACTTTAGGCCTTAAAATTTAGAGATTAATTCCTTTTTGTATCCCTGGCGATATAAACCTAATTCCAGTCAAAATATGATATCTAAACTGACCTTTTTCTGTAAAATGTGTGCATATAAACTACGTTAGGCCTAAATTTTAGCCTAAATTTAGGATAAGCTTTTTCGTAGACGTAATTTAATCCTAATTTCAGGTCAAAAGGTAATTCCATATAGACAAGAATCGATTGTATTATTATTTTTATAAATATAATTTCAAAAAAAAAATTCTGATCGGTAAGATCCTTTAAAGCAGGTAAGAAGGAATGTTTCCTTACTTGCTGATTGTCGAGTAGTATTTCCCCAGGTTCAGAAGGCGAACCACCAGGTCTCAGCAAGCCCCACCCGCAAAGCAAGCCAACCCCGCACCCGCTGGGTTGCGTCCGCGCGTCCCGCCGTCGTCCCGCCGCGTCCGCCCGCACGTGCCCCGCAGGCCCATTTTATTCCCGCGTTCCCCTGCCCCGCGGTCGCCCCGCAGCGCCAATATTTCGCTCGCGAATTAAAATATATATATATATATTATATATATTAATAGATAATATAATATATATATACTATATAGATATATATATATATTATAATATATATATATATAATAATATATAATATATATATATATATATAATTGATATATATTTGTTTGTGAGTGTAATTCTATGGCGTAACGTTAAGTGCTATTGGTTTTGCTATGTGTAAAAGAATATAGTGTATGTTGTTATAAGTGAAGTGTAACGGTTCTAAGGTAATGTTAACTCTTATAAGATGAGATCATCAATTATGTGGTATCAAAAGATGACCACCATCAAAGATTAAGTCATCAAAGATAAACCACAAAGTAGTACAAAAGCTAATTTATTTAAAGTTGAGGCATCAAAGCGAAGCCCATCAATCATCAATCAATCAAAGTTGAGGCATCAAAACTATGCAGTAAAGTTAGGGCATCAATAACTGAGTATCAAAGTAGGCATCAAAAAGCGAGGCTCAAAGTTGAGGCCATCAATAAAGATCGGGATGGTTGGTGGATGTGTAAGTGTGTGGTGTGCTTGTGGTTGTGGAATTTTCGCAAATCATTATATTTGCTTCAATAAGTTAATAACAAAAGCATGAGATGGTTCCCACTTCCTGTAGTCATAAAATAAAAAAATAAAAAGTTTAAAAATATACGTATCATGTGTAAGTGAGTTGCGGGTTGTGTGTGTGTTTTGTAGTGTGGGTGTATGTGTTTCTAAATAATAATAACTTATATATAACACTAAGTATAATAATATAAATAAAAAATAAAATGTTTTTAGATAAATTACAAGGAGTGTGTGTGTGTTGGGTGTTGCGTTGGTTGTGTTGTTACTTTGTGTGGTGTAGCGCGTGGATTGTGTGTTTTGTGTTGTGTGTGTTATTTGTGTTCTAAAATAATAATGACAATAGCCGAAATAAAATTAACACTTAAAACGGCGGGCGAGTACGCGAAAATATTGCGCCTGCGGCGCACGCGGCGGGCGGGTCCTCAAATTGACGCCTGCCCTCGCACGCCGCGGAACGCGGAAAAGACTAGCTCTCGGGCGCAAGATCCTGTGATGAAGCGTCGCGCCAGCGGCTGCGGGTTGGCTCCTTGGTGGCTCATGCTGAGCTCCTGCGTGGTTAGCTTATGAACTAGGGGGGAAAACTACTCCGACCTATCACAAGTAAGGAAAAACATTTCCTTCTTACGCTGCTTAAATATCTTACCGATCCGGCATGTTTCAGTTTGAAATATATTATAAAAATAATTTAATAACAATGATTATGCTTTGATTGGGTAAAATTTTTGAAATTAGATTAAGTAAGCCCGTCACGAAAAGCTTATCCTAAATTTTAGGCCTAAAGTAGTTATTACACGTATTTATTGCACCACATTTTACAGAAAAGGTCAGTTGAATATATACCTGGAATTAGGTTAAATCGCCCCGGGATACAAAAAAGATTATCCTAAATTTTTCCTAAAATTTATTATTTCTACACATTTTACAGAGAGAGTGGTCAGTTTCGTAAGAGTGCGGGTTGTTGTGTTTTCTCCTGATGGAGTGTCAATATAAAAATTAGATAAATAATAAAAAATAATAAAGAAAATCGAATTATTTAAAAAAACTTGAAATATTTTAGTTAACTTCGAGTTATAATAATAATAATATGTAAGAATAATTGTTTATTTAAAAAAAAACTTGAATGATTTTAATAAAATACATATGCTCCAAGCAGAAAACTTATTTGTATTTTATACTATTACATAGCTGAAGATATTAAAGCCAGAAGTCCAATAGGAACAAAAACTGCATAGCTTTATGTAGAGGGGTGCTAGGGTTCTTACTGATTTACTGATTTATTCTTTAAGTACGTAAAATATGTTTTAATAAAATTTCATAAAATTAGTAAAAGTTATTTTAAAACTGATAGTTATAAAAGTTTATAAACAGAACGTACTTATCGAAATAAAATTCCTGTTTGTGTCAAAGATAAGGTTGATTTATTATAGAAGGTTTAAGAAACTTTGAAATAATTTTAGCTATATTTGAATGATTAAGATAAATGTAAGTGCCTTATTAAACCAAAATGTGTTTAATAAAAATTATACGTTATACCCTGTGTGTAAGAAATCTGCGTTTTGCAATAAAATCTGGATTGAGTGTAAGTAAAGTCGTGTGGTGGTGTGTGTCTGTGTGTCTTGTTAGTTAAGTAAATCTTTTGAGTGTAAGTAAATATCTGCGTGTTGTTAGTAAAATCTGTGTGTATGTGTAAGTAAATCTGTGCAGTGAGTTGTGTGTGTGTGTGTGGTGTATAAGGTTAAATGTAAGTGTCTATGCTAAATAAGTTCATAGGAAGTGTGTATAAGGTGTCAATATGTAATGTGGTATAAAGGTCAACGTGAATGGTTTCCTTAAATTAATTAAAAACAATTAGGCATGAAGGTAAAATAGACACTAAGTATAAAAATAAAAAATAAAATAATAAAAATAATAGAAATAAAAAAAAATAATAATAATAATAAGTAACAATATGTATAACTAAATAAAATTTAATTTTATTAGAAGTAACCATCATAATGTTAATAAGATATATGATTAAAAACCAGTTAAAACATTTTTATTACAGGTAAAAGTTGATATTTTGCTAAAAAACGATATTTAAAGCATCAAAGCAGGAAGTTTATTTAGATTTAAAGCAGAAGAACACAATATATTAATTCCCTTTGTTGTTAGTTAACACCTCTATTGATTTACTTATTTACTGCTTAAGGGTATGTATATATGAGATAAAGCAGTAAAGTAGAAAGATAAAAAGCAGTAAAGCAGAAATTAAAGCAGTAAAGCATATGAGTTTAAAGCAGTAAAGCAGTAAAAACAAAACATACTATCCCTTAGGTGATTGGATGATGGTATGATTTACTTATTTACTGCTTTAAGGACTGTAAATATATGAGTAAAAGCAGTAAAGCAGAAAGTTAAACAGTAAAGCAGAAAGTAAAGCAGTAAAACAAACGCATACAATCCCCTTAGGTGTTTAGGTAACACCCTCTATATTACTGAGTTACTGCTTTTACACGTTAGTAATGTTAATAATATATGTGAGTTAAATGCAGGTAAAACATATAAGTTAAAGCAGTTTAAAAACATTGAGTTAAAAGCAAGTAAAACATGATTAAACAGTAAAACAGGTAAAACAAAAGTCATACAACCCCCTAGGTTTAGTGTAACACCTCTTTATTTACTGATTACATGTTCTTTAAGTTCTGTAAGAGATATGTTTTAAAAAAGTGTGAATAAATTGTTAGTAAAATAAAAAATGTGTAATATTCATTAAAAATTGGTTTTTTCTTCTTACATGCAATTTTTAAAAAAATTATAAATTTAAAAAGTACTAAGTAAAATATTAAAATGTCTGTTAATGATACAGTTTTAGCGCTTCCGAAAAATGTTTTAATAAATATGTTTAAGTGCCTTAAAATAGGTTGGCTAAAATTATCCATGAATACCAGAAGGGTTTCGCTGGTTTATAACGTTGTAAAGTGAAATGAAGTGTTAAGTGGTCTTAACTAGTTGAGTAAGTGTCATAGTAATGTGTTATAAGTTATGGTGTTGTATGTGTGGGGTGTTTTGACCGCTTTGTGTATTAAGTTAAATGTAGAGTGTCTATGTCTGTAAATGCAAGTTCAGAGTAAGTTGGTGTATAATGTGCATAGGAATGTTGTGTATAAGTGAATTTGTGGTAATAAGTTCATTATGGAATGGTGGTGTGTGTGTGGAAAGTATAAAGTTGTGTGTGTGTGTGTGTGGTGCTGCCCACGGAGGGAAATAATTTAGGATATGATCCATACATGGTCAATGTACCTACATGACCTTATGTTAGCACAATACCTACCAAATGGCTAGCATCATGTTACCGGATGAGCTCAAGGGGGGACGAGGTGCATGTGTAGCGATAGTGTAGCTAGGTGTAGTGTTTACGCTAGGTGTAGGTTAGTTAGTTAGTTAGGTTAGGTTAATGATAGGTTATTAGGTTTAGGTTAGGTTAGTTAGTTTTAGTTTAGGTTAGTTTAAAGGGTTAGGGGTTAAGGGTTAGGGAGTTAGGCTAGTGTAGCTGGTTGTATAGGCACTTCCGGCAAGGTCAAGGCGAAATTTCTATGGTCAAACAAGTTAATATACTTATATATTATATAAAATATATATATATATATATATATAATTAATATATTATAATATATAATAATATATATATATATATAAATATAGAATATATATATATATATAATAATATTATTATTATATACTTTCTCTCTCTCATCTCTCTTCTCTCTCTCTCTCTTCTCTCTTCATCTCTCTCCTCTCCTCTCTCCTCTCCTCTCTCTTCTCTCGCTTTGTAGATGCGCATGCGCATTGGTCTGGTTTATGCTTAACTGGAACAGTAAAAAAGAAACGTTATTATCATATACCCCGTTAATACCAAAAATAAAATTAAAATAATGAGATAATTCCTTCATTCGTTATCTGCCAAGATAATGCAGAGAACACAATAAGATACAAAGATTAAAATAAAAATAAATAAAGATTCACAGGTAGACAATATTTAACTCCGTTAAAGAGAATAAACAATGATAGCCTGGATTCCTACACGTGATTTTATTGTACCAGTTAAATGTTGTCACTTTCAATTGAGAAATATTTAAAAGGAGAATAAATAAAACTAAATGAAAGTAGGTATATAAAAATTATCAAATAATAATTTTTTAAGACTAGTATAAAAAGTTTTAGTAGAAAATCTTTGTCTGCAAAGAATGGTTAAAAGTGTAAAGCTTCGAAATGTCCCGCAACGAAACGTCTCTCCTCTCTCTCTCTCTCTCCTCTCTCTCTCTCTCTCTCTCTCTCTCTCTCTCCTCTCTCTCTCTCTCTCTCTCTCTCTCTCTCTTCTCATATAATATATATATATAGTATAATATATATATATATAATATATATATATAATATATATACTTATATAAATATATAAGTATATATAAATAATATATATATAATATATATATATATATTATAAATATTATTATTATTAATATATAGTATTATTATTATTATTATATTATATTATTATTATATGATTATTATTATTATATTATTAATAATATATTATTACAATTTTTACTTTCGCGTATCTTACCTGATTAAATTAATAATAATGCTCTCAATGTCGTACACTAGACGGGTGTTAAAGGTCAGGTTTGCCTTTCCTCACTAAGTCGAGTTCTATTTTGATTTATGATCGATGGGGAACTCGAACATATAAAGACGTTAAGGGCTTGATGTCTAAGGAAGTTTAAAGCACAGATGAGGATGGTGAAAATTCGTGAGTAGCGACCACTTGGGTACTGTGTTGTGTTGTGTTGTGTGGTGTGGTGTGTTATATATGTAGATATATATAGATATATATTATATTATATATATATATATAAGTTAATATTATATATATATATATAATATATATTATATATATATATTAATATATATATATAATATAAAGAATGCGCGGCGGACACAACGGATACAAAAGCTGGCGGGATTTGAAACCAACGTTCAGCGGGCGGAAAAACGCCGGGGCTTGCGGCGCATCTCGGTGCTCGGATTCAAACAACAAGTTTAAACATCAAATAAAGGCAAACCCCTAAAGAAACTCAAAAAATTACCGTGGGTCAAAATGACCCATGGTCGAAAAAATTAGGGTGGGGTATGTACAACGGTTGCTAACGCAACCGTTTAGCGCGCCCTTTCTTCGAAAGGGCGCTAAAAATTAGGGTTGCCAAAAAATTAGGGTTGCCAAAAAATACCGTGGGCCAAAAAATAGATCTTGGGCCAAAAAGACCATGAAGATCAAAAGTGTGGCCGAAAAAAGTCTAAGGCAGATAAAGGTCACGTCATAAAAATTGCATCAAAAAAGCTAAATTGTTCATTCAAGTCAAGGCCAAAAAGTCAAGGTCAGTCAAGGTCAGGTAGGTGGTCAAGGTCATTTTCGTGCGGAAAAGCTCTCCTACTACTGACGAGCAAGCCGTACTCGTCTATGGATTGAATACAGAAAGACATATATTCGAAAGGTACACCATTTTCCCGATTCATAGAAAAAAGGGGATTAAGAAATAGAGAGAGGTAGGGGAATTGCATATTACCCCCCTTCATTCTCTCAATACTGCTCCCCCCTTTTCTATCATAGAAAAGAACATCTCCGATAGCTGGCGCCCATCTTTTTCCCCCACCCTCTGCTTCCCACTAGCACTGCGCAGTGCCTCGTAGCTCGCGGTAAAGGCCCATCAATTATAGTTTCAACGCGATTCCCACTCGCAATGCCCGTTGGCACTCCGTTATCTATCCAGTTGGTAACCACACTTACTCACCACCGTTTACACCCTTTTTCAGAGTACACCTAGACACTATTGGCCCACTTCCTAAATGTAAATACACTAATGCTAAATACATACTAGTCTTCAAAGATTCTTTAACACTCTACTGCAATCTCTGCCCTATTCCTTCAAGTGATGGAAAATATATAGCAGAAGCCTTATTAAATAGGGTACTCGTCAACCACTCCTGCTTCCAGACATCCTGCCAGCAATTTTTTTTGTGAAGAGAGAAAATAGAAAATCGAGAATTATCTTCTCCAATACACATCCCAAGAACACAACGATTGGGGAAAATACATACCTTTTGCTCAGATTGCTCTCAACATGACGTGCAATTATTCCATTGGTAAAACTCCACTTCTACACTTCTACGTACGATTTACCAGATTACATTTCACCCTTTGTGATCAAACAAAATCGTCAAAAGGAATTCTTGCACGACTACAATGCAGAAATGTTTCAGAGAGCATCAGCAATCTGTGAGTTACCGAGAGACAAATTGGAAGACAGAACCCGAAAAATCGCACCTAGACAACACGCACATGCACTAGTCAGGAATGCTAAAGCAGTTGACCGAGTATATCTACTATCCGTTAAGCCACCACAACAGTCATCAAAGCTCGTTAAGAGATGGAATGGCCCATATCTAGTCACTGGCGTTTTAAGGTTTAACAAGCACGTGTTGTACTACACACAAACCAACAAGGAATTCGTGGTTCATCTTGAAAATTTCAAGGTAGTTCTATACCCTGTTCTTTGCACACTAAAATCTTGTTTCAACCCACGCACGCACACAGATGGCCAACCAAACCACGTCCTTTGACAAAACGCGTATGTTTTTCGCCTATCATTGCACAGAACGCGCCGTTCCTTCAGCAAGCTAAACCCACTGCTTATAACCCACCGAAACTTTTTACACAGTCTTACCCTGATACTACGCAACATAGACCAGCTGTACTACTTCCCCCATAATTGAATACACCGGCTGTTCTGCTACTACTTGTCCTAAGGAAAATACTTCATTTCCTTGTTTCCAGACATCACAATCAGACAGCAACATCCTATACCCTGATTCTACTCGCATTGCCACGGAAAGAAAATATGTTCTACAACACAAAAACGTCCATAATATTCCTTCATTTACACTTTCTTCACACTCAGACACACTTGGTACACGAGATAGATTGATTCTTCCATCACATATTCAGTCACCCTTAGACATTTCTATGGAGATCATTCCGGGTCCTTCTGCTTTGAGAAGTACCCCGACACAAGAAAAATAATCACTCCATCTCTCCTATTCTAACCCCACACTCGGCACACCCGTGATATTCTCGTGAAATAAACACTCCAGAAATTCCTTTAACTTCCCTATTGAATCGCATGATCAATCACCACAATACGACAATCGTAAAGCTGATCCATCTTACAAACCACATGCACTATTTAAAGGACCCAAACCTCGCACCTCACACTAAATCACAAATGACATTAAGAAGTCACACCAACAAAACTTAAGCACTTGAAGCACATCAAGTAGCTTCAACTCAACCCAAAACACCACATTTATCCGGTACAATACCAAAACAACATCCTTAACAGAAATAAAACTAAACATACTAAATACTTCTACTAACATCGTTAGCTTAATATCTACAACATAATTATATACCTAAATCATTCATATACCGATTGATCCAACCTATTTTAAAAGTTGCAAGCGAACTACTAGGTATCACATCCTGAGGATAACCATTTAAAATATTGTTAAATACTAGGTTAGTGAAAAATGTAAAAAAAAAGTATTAGTATTTTCTTCAAGCTACTAAATTTTTATTCATATGATGACCTCTAGTTCTCCTACCATGGTATAGTGGAAAGAACGTATTCCCCACAGTATGGTAGAGAGATTTAAAAAAAAAACTTAGATAAACCCGAATTATGTAATTATGTCCCCTTAACAAATTTCCTTTGCACAAAACTAAAGTTTATAACTTCAAGAGAAGGTGGGAGGCAGGTCCTCAAGAGGAGATGGCAGGGAGTAAACTTTGGCGATAGAAGGAAAAGTTGGTTAATGACGCTTCAAAATAAAGAACCTTATAAATGGACTTTCAGGAATTAACTTAAATTCTACAGTCATTTTTATCGATATTTTTGATAGAGGGGAGGGAAGTAGCGCTCTCGAAGCGATGGAATAATCTGAATGATGTTATGGATGGGGTGAGTAGGGGTTTCAGATTGATTGTGCTGGGGGGCGACTAAAATGATTGGATAGGGTGATACAGGTTCGCTTTTGGATTTGGGGTGTCAGGAAAAAAAGAATGGTAGGAAGCGTGATTGATTTCTTGCGAGCGAGAGAAGGCTATGCTGTGAAAGAATACATTCTTCAAAGCTCGCAAGAGTATTCATAAAGGCTATACGAGGAGTATGGCGAGGTATCGAATATGGTTTGGTCATGATTGATTTTGTATTGGTAAAGATGTTGAAGTATGCGATTGATTTTAAATCAGTGAGGGAATTGGGGATGGGATTATCAGATCATTATATTGCTTCATGTTAGATTAAGTTAGTAGGCTCATGAATGGAGAGGAAAGAGATAAGGAAGGAGGTGGGGAGAATTAAGAGTTTGAACTTAAGTGAACAAGATTAAAAGGAAAAGTATTGAATTTTTTTTTTAAAGGAAAAAGTTATGTGAGATCACTTGAAAATGAATCAGTTTCAAGATGTCGCTGAAACTGAAACATAGTCATGAAGATGCAAATGAAGAAGCTTTTGTTAGTAGTGCAAGAGAAGTATGTGGATGTTCTAAAGTAGGAAGTAAGAACGTGAATAGTGGATGGTGGAATGAAGTTATGCAAGCGGTTAAAAGTAAAATAAAGATTTGTGGTCGAATGTGCTAAAAGCCAATGATGAGGTATCGAAAGAAAGTTGTATGAAGAGTTTGCAAGGATGATGATAATATAGAAGTACTGTAAGGAAGTACGAAAGGTTAAGAAAAGGAATAAAGGAAATCTTCAAAGAATAATGAATAAGGATGGTACTTTCGTGACTGAAGAAATGGACGTGATGAGATTATGGAGGAAACACTTCGAAAATCTGCAATATCATTGGAAGTTATTAAGAGGTGATAGTGAATGTGTGTGAGATTTATGGTGTAAGCAGAAATAGGTATTTTGGGCATGAGTTAATTAGTAGGGAGGAGTATTAGATAGAGAAAGTTTAAGAATGGTAAATCCGCAGGTGTAGATGGAATTACTGGTGAAATGATCAAGAATGGAGGCGAGATTGTGATTGACTGGCATATGCCAAAAAAAAAAAGGGCTTGCGCAAACAAAGAGTTTATGGAGGGTTATAATCCGAAGGATTACAGGAGAGCAGTAATAGTACCTTATATAAAGGTAAAGGGGATAAGAGGAACAGTAAGAACTATAGAGGAATTAGTTTATCAGGTTTATAGCTCCGAGGTTGCTTGCGATTTTGGTTGAAAGAGTACCGAATGACTGAGGGGCTGATTGACGAAGAACAAGATGCATTTAGAAGTGGTAGAGGATGTGTAGATCAAATTTTCACATTGAAACAAATGATTGAGGAAATGAGAAAGAAGAATAAATTGTATTTAGGTTTTTATGGACTTGCACCAGGCGTATGACAGGATTAATAGGGAAGCTCTGCAGCGGGTGTTAGTGATATATGCTGTTGGTTGTAGGCTTCTGAATGGAATTAAAAGTAAGTATGACGATAATAGTTGAAAGTGAATGGTTTAATATTAATAGTGAAGTGAGGCAGGATGTGTTATGTCTCCTTGATTTGTTAATTTGCATATAGATAGGGTGACGAAAGAAATAGAGGAAGGGGAAGGTGTTGGACTGATGAAGAATGGAAGAGAGTGGAAGGTGCCCTGGGCTTATTGTCACGCCGATTATTTGGTTTTGTGTGGCAAATTTGAAGAGAATTTGAGAGGATCGGTAGAGGGGTTTGGCAGGGTGCATAAAGGGAAGGGTTTGAAAATAAAAATAAAGATTTGTCCATAAGATAAGAGTAAGATGAGGGTAGTGAGTGAGCAGAGTCCGTTGTGTGAAGTAAAGTTGGATGGTAAACAATTGGAACAAGTATCAGGAGTTTAAATATTTAGGATATACAGTATGATGGATGAAAAGGGATCGGATGATGCAGTGTGTGGTAGGAAAGTGGTTAGCGCAATTAAATCCTGAGTATACTTTCAGTATTTTGTAACCCGTGTTAATTTATAATAGTGAAACTATGGCGTGGTATAAGAGGTATAGATCTAAGGTATAATTTGTTTAGATTGACAATTTTTAAGTGGCGTGCTGTGTGTGAGAAGAATTGATAAAATGAGGAATGAAGGGGTTAGGGAGTGGTGTGGTGTGAAGAAAGGGGTAAATGAGAGAATAAATAAGAGTGCATTAAGATGGTTTGCTCATATTTAAAGGATGGATGATAGTCGGTTGGTTAAGCGGATCTATATTGGTAAGTGTGCCGTTAATCGACCGGCCGGGAGACCCAAGGAAAAGTGGATTGAATCAGTAATGGAATGTTTGAAGGAAAAGAATGAGTTTGGCAGAGGCGATAAGAAAGGCGAGTGAATGGTGAGGTTTTGTGAGGGGGTATGATTGTGAGACTGGCCGAGGGGATGAACCGTACAATGACGAGATACCACAGTGAGGGTCCGTCGCAGTCTTGTCAAGTCCTAGGGTGGATTTCTTTTGACTGCAACGAGCTCTCACTTAAGGGTATGTTGGGAATAGTAGGGGGAGGTGTTCCATTTGACCTACGTCATGCACTTCTACTTAACTATCCTATTTCCGTGCATGTTACGCGCCCTACCCCACTTCTAATGGGAAAGAAAGGGAAGATAAAGAAAGAAAGAAATTTTGAAGGACTTAAAGTCCAAATAAAGTTAACATTTGACATATAGAAGGATTATGACTACGATTTAAACCATGTAAGAACGACAAGAATTACATTTAAAAATTAAAGAATTAAAACTCAATCATGTTTAACGGATAAAGCAATTTTATTTACATAAAATTTAGATATAATCGAAAACAATAACAATAAAAATATTTTCTTTTTAAAAAAGATAAACTGAAATATTTACTGCAGAAAATATAAAAATGTTTAATACCCTAACTTAACTTTGGTTTCAAAGTACGAAATTTTGCAACAAACATTCACTTCAGTCAATGATTCTGAAACAGAAAAGGAAAAAGTTAAAAGAAAAAGTTAAAAATAATCTACAAATAAATTAATAAAAATCTAAAAATTTTCACACTTAAAAAGAAAAAAATATTAAAGTTACTTGAAACATGTACTCAAAAACGTTAACTCATAAAATAAATAAAAACTATTTTAAGAAATAAAAAGATTAAATTTTTTAATATTAAAAAGTAAACAAAAAGATTAAGAAAAAAGAAAAAAATGAATGCAACAAATGCATAAACCAAACTGTCTAAAAATGAAAATCATTACTCATGATGATGATGATAAATATTAATGTTATTTTGTGAAACATTTCAACTCCATGCTGTTATGTAAAATATCTACATAACAAAACAGTTTAAAAAAGCAATTAAGTTAACAGCAAGACAAATATAAACAACGATAACATACTTACAAAGGCGTAGATCAATACAGAGCCTAAAGCCCGTATTAATTATTCCTTTTTTGATGATAAATTAGTGGGATGCAATTAATTTTGGCAAATTTTAACGTCGGTAATAAACTGCGTAAATTTCATATTTTGTTTAAAAAACAAAATAAATCACAACTGACACTTACCTTTAAAAGCTTTTCAAAACTTTATCATAAAATATAATTCTTATATGTAGATAAAGGTCTAATTATAAGAATTAAAAGTTCCATAAAATTAAAAGCTAATAAATCAATTTAATTCATCTGTACTTTAATAACTTCTTTGCCATAATGATTGGAATCGTCAGGACGACAAGATGTATAACTTTGTTGATCCTTATTCACACCATTTACTTTTGCATGGTACATACCTTCCATGTTATTAGTATTTACAATAACAAAAAATAATCAAAGATGGTACTAAAATAACCATATTTGTTGCACCTAAACAAATTCCACCACCAATTTTTAATTCAAACTCGCAATATTAATTGGAAACCACTCTTTGCTTAGGAAGCCCACAAATGTTTTACATTAATGCGTAAAATTCACCCATAAAAAATCGGTATTATTTTTCGATTATTATTATTTATTTTGAAAATATATTTGAACAATTCTAAATTCATTTCCCATTTTTTTTTTCAAATTTATTTTAGTTTAACATTTATCAACTTAAAGTTCAGTAACCTTGCTCTGTTGGTAACGTGGTAGAGCAGCACACGATATATAACCAAATTATGCTCTCTACCAATAACAAGTATATTTTCTAGAGTAATGTACTTAAGAATATTGAAAAATCTTTAAATATGTCTACCTCCAAAGCAATGCCACCAAAATCTATATATAGTTTAAAAAATTATTCAAAATTCTTCAATCACTTTCCCGCTGCCGTTAATCTTATTCAGTCTATCCTTTCCTTGTGTATTTTACCTCGTTTCATTACTTAATGAATTTTTTTATGGCAAATCCATCTCAGGCACATACTAGTTTCTACTTCTACTGGTCTATAGCCTTCAATTACCTACTAAAATAAACTTTACCTTCAGAGAAATGAACACTGAAAAAGATTCCCCATTTCAATTATCTATTGACCGTAACCGAATCCTCTTTAAGCTCAAAACCAGATTATAAATTGCATGTTTCCATCAACTGTGTAATACTATTTCCACGTTTGAATATAATGATACTTTCACTACGTACTTAATTCGTTTACTTGTTCCTCCAAATTCTACCGATTTTCTTATTATTATTTCTACTCCTATAGCATATATACTATTACTACAAAGCATCTCTAGTTGGCAATTTAATATATACTTAGACCACAAGGTAATAAAAAAGTGTAGTTTTCTTTTTTATATATATATATATATATATATATATATATATATATATATATATATATATATATATATATATATATATATATATATATATAATATATATTTTTATTTATTTTTTTTTAATATAATATATATATATATATATATATTTATATATATATATATATATATATATAGGAATTTTAATGTTGGGATTGTAATATTTCCTTGTACACCGACTTATGTACATAATTGTAAAGTGTACGTGTGTGTGTGTGTGTGTGTCAGTGGTAAACTTACATCTGCTGAAATATCCGAAAGTACATACAGTTAGCTTAAACTATTACAAATCAATAGAAAAAGCAATCATAACGTCACTGTGGAAGCTTTATTTTATTTATTTTTTTGGCATAGCTCGAAAGCGATAGTCTTTCCTTTACCTTAAGTAATGGAAAAAAAAGGAAGAAAGAAAAAGCATAATAAAACAAAAGACGGAGTCAGACATTTAATAAATGACAATAATCTTTATAAGAGAATGCCAACAGACTAGAAAATAATCGAGATTTAAAACTTGACTAGAACATGAACTACTACAACCATTATTTTTTTTTTTAAAGAGATCCTTCGATATTAAGTCTAACAAATTTTTTAAAATCTTTTTTAAAGATACTTCATTCACAGTCAACAATAAGTCATTTTATTTACAAGTCTTACTTGAAACTTTTAAAAATAAAAAAAAAAACATTTTTTTTACAAATGAGGAGTCAAAAATGAAAATATAATTTTCATGGAGTAATAAAAAATAATTTTATATTCTTAAATAATTTAAGTTCACCCGATTTTATTTAAAAAAATAAATAAATAAATAAATAATAAAATAAATTTTAATATAACTTTTAATCAACTTGTCTTAAATAGAGACTTGAAATTAATATTTGTTCATAACTTTCAAAGCATTAATAAAACCAACTTTTTCCCCCAAGAGGCATTGCAATAAAGCAAAAAAAAAAATAAATAAATAAATGATCTTATTGTACGTACAGAACGCGCACAGTATTTGTGAAACCAGCTCCTTTCTGCCATCCTGTGACGACAATAACTGGGTCTCCTGTTTGAACGAAGCCACGCTCCTTGCCGATTTGAACAGCGTGGTCGACTCTTGCATTAACGTCCTCTAACCAGTCTTCATGACGATCAGCTATAATAAATAATAATAATAATAATAAATAATAATAATAATAATAATAATAATAAATAAAAATAAGCAATATCTCTCCCTTCAGGAATATTAACATATCATAATGCTCCATCCCCATATTGTCAAAGATGTCTCTCCCAAACAAATGGCGACGCAAGACACCTCTTGCTAAACTGCTCGGACTTAGCGGACATCAGACGCACCTTTGGTGGCACAATATCTCGGGATCGTCCGCTTCTCATAGGAGGAGAGCAGGGCGCTACCAAACAAGTGAAATGGTTTGGGCATATGGAAAGGATGGATGATAGTCGGTTGGTTAAGCGGATGTATAGTGGTGAGTGTGTTGGAAATCAACCGACTGGGAAACCGAAGAAAAAGTGGACTGAGTCAGTAAAGGAATGCCTAAAGGAGAGGAATGTGAGTTTGGCAAAGGCGAGAAGAAAGGTGTATAATAGGAGTGAATGGCGTGGTTTTGTGAGGGGGTATGGTTGTGGACTTTGCCCAGGGGATGAACCCCACATTGACGAGATACCACAGTGAGGGTCCGTCGCAGTCTCGTGAAACTCAAGGTGGATTTTTATGACAGACTAGTTTCCACTTGGGCTATATAGGGGACGGAAAAGGGTGGTGGGGGGCTTTCTTTTCGATTTGCGTCATGCTCTTCTGCCTTTGTTTTGGTGTATGCTACGCACCTCACCCCAAATCTGAGGATAGGAGGAAGATGATGATAATATCTTCCTCCTATCCCCAGATTGGGGGTAAGGTGCGTAGCATACATCGGAACAGAAAAGTAGAAGAATATGACGCAAGTCGAAAAGAAAGCTCCCCCCTTCTTCCCGTCCCATTTATACCCAAGTGAAAACTCGTCGCAATCAGAAAAATCCACTCTAAGGTTTCATGAGACCGCGACGGACCCTCACTGTGGCATCTCGCCGGTGTGGGGTTCATCCCATGGGTAAAGCCAACAAATATACCTCCTCACAAAACCCTGCCATTCACTCCTGCTATGCACCTTTCTTCTCGCCTCTGCCAAATTCGCATTCCTTCACTGACTCAATCCACTGTTTCTTCAGTCTCCCAGCCGGTCGATTCCCAGCACACTCGCCACTATCCATCCTTTCCATATGAACTAACCATCTCAATGCACTCTCGTTTATTCTCTCATTTACTCCTTCACACCACACAACTCCCTATTGCGTTCCTAAGGCATTCATTCCTCATTTTATCAATTCTTCTCACATCTAACATGCCCCTAAGGTTGTACATCAGAACACACTGTATCTTAGATCTATACCTTTCATTTCAGACCATAGTTTCACTACTATACATTAACACAGGTAACAACATACCCTCATGCAAAACCATTGAGCACTTAAGAATTAGTCCCTTCCACCAAGGATTTAATTAATTGCACCAGCCACCTTCCTACTATTCACAACTTTTCTAATACATTCTGCATCATCCGTTCCCTTTTCATCCAACAGATATCCTACATATTTAAACTAAGATACTTGTTCCATTTACTCACCATCCAACATGACTTCACACCGCGGACTCTCCTCACTGACTACCATGACCTTACTCTTACCATTTACTTTCAAACCCCTCCTTTACACACCTTGCTAAACCCCTCTACAAATCCTCTCTCTCTCTCTTCATTTTCACCGCACAAACCCAAATCATCCGCATATATTAAGCAGTGCACCCTCCACTCTCTTCCATTCTCAATCACTCTAACACCTTTCCCTTTTATAACCCTATCCATATATAAATTAGATAATCAATTAGACATATCCATATATAAATTAGATAATCAATTAGACATAACACATCCCTGCCTCATTCCGCTAATATTAAACCAATCACGTTCAACTCTATTTATTCTTACACACGCTTCACTATCGTCATACATACATACTTTTGATTCCATTCAGAAGCCTACCACCAACACCATATATCACTAACACCTGCCAGAGCCTCCCTATTAATCCTATCATACGCCTGTTGCAAATCTATAAAACCTAAATACAATTTTTTATTCTTCTCTCATTTTCTGAATCACTTGTTTCAATGTAAAAATTTGATCCACACATCCTCTA
>JABUQX010001970.1:17500-45000 GCA_015478945.1 Trachelipus rathkii | reverse complement strand
CAGCGAGCTGCCAAAATTTTAACCAATTCTCTGCTTAGTCAAAAGTTAACAGACCGGTTCGTAACTTTGTTTGATCAACAAGCAAGATCAAAAACCCGTTCAATGTTCTGAAAAAAAAAGCTTAACCAGTTCCTGCTCGCCACATGTAGAAAAGTAAAAAGATATTCTCTTCATTCAAAATGGACTCGCCATTTAATTTAACAAACTCGTGCGTTCTTAAACAAGGAAAGGTGGGGTGTATGGAGGGGAAATAATGCCTTCACATAAATTATTTCGGCTTCATTGTGAGTCAAATAGAATTAACACACTTCAAGAACAAAACAAAAACGTCATATTAATGTTAATTAATACATTTCTAAAAATAAATAAAAAGTTATGCAAAATACTTTCGAGTTCGTGAACACAAAAAGCTTAAAGACATTTTGTTTTAATATTTACCCTTTTGAGGAACTGATGAATATAGAAGGGTAAGAAAAAGAATTAAAATAAAGAATAATAAATAAAAATAATAATAATAATAATAATAATAATAATAATAATAATAATAATAATAATAATAATAATAATAATAATGATAATTTTTAAGATATAGTAAGAATCTTAATTGAATATAAAGAAAGTAAAAATGGTCTATTACCAATAGCGTTGAGATAGCCCTATTATTAGATTTAAGGCTTTTACTTGTTTGTTTTTTTCAGCATATTATTTATTAGATATCAGAGACAATCGGTTCTATAATCAGATAAAATTTACATTAAAGATAAAATTGAAAAGTTGTTGAAATTGAAATAAAATGAATGTGTTTGGAGTGACAGACATTATAAAAGTAACTATAGTGAAATATAGATTGCAAATTTAAAAGAAAAAAAAAAGAGAGAAAATTCAAGCACGAACTTTCTTATTTGTTTCCATGGAGTGATGGCTCCAGTTCTCCAAATAGCGAGTTATTAATTCATTTAAATATTTTTTTGTAAAGTGGCAATTTATAAAGAATCATCTGAGGGTTTTGGAGTTTAACTTTCAAAGTAAATTTCTTTACATTTGCAAAGGTGCGGGTATTGACTAGACTTCTGATTGGCCATGAACCATTCAAACCATCTCAAACAAATGGAGGAAAGAATGAGTGATCTATGTCAGTTCTTCCGTGAAGCAGCAGACAGAGCAGAGCACATTTAATGTGATTGCGAAGCACTAGCCTTGCAAAGATATTGATGTTAGCAAAAGGCTACACTTTAGCCCGACGTCAAAAACCAGTTCCTAGAACAATTCTTGGAGTTTCTGGGAAACCTCAAGTTGGATCAATAATTATATAAATAAAGAAGGGCATGTCACAAAAGATCTTTTTAGGTTGCAGTGACAGAGGGCCTTCATAGGGACCACCACCTTAACAACCTAATCAAATCCAAGGGTGTGATTTAAATTATTTAAGCAATCTCGCATCCAGATTGTAGTTAATACAATCCGTGGATGGGGAATTTACTGAAAAGAAGATCGAAAGTCATCATGAGGTGGAGCACTTGTGTGAATTTTTTGTTTCTCCTATCCACACCTCAGACAATATTTTTCCTACAGTTGAAAGTGTCAATCAAGTGTGCAGATCTCATCTTTGGTTGCCACTTTCCAATTCCTTGCATGATTTACTAGAGAATGATCATGGCAAAAAATAATATATACTTTAGATAGATATTCAACAGGGGTGTAAAAGGGAATAGTGGCCGACCGCACCAATACTATACCGTTATAATGTTGGAGTACCAGGCACAGTAGGATAGGCATAGCATACCCAACCTCAGAAAACTAGACGTCGAAAATTTCTGAAAATTCCTAGGCCTACTAACAGATTTATTACAATTTACCAACTTATTGTTATAAATAAGAGTAAAAATAAGATGTAATTTATAGTCCTGTCATACTATTAATTGCATCTAGTTTAGTGATGTCGCAGATATTCGTATCTATACAAGTGATAATTATAGAACCACATCCGCAACATTACAATTCTATTTTACCATAATTTACTAAAGCGTTGGACAAGAATATTTAATTTGAATATCTTAACTTGTGCTCGAATATTATATAATTAAAGAACAGAGGCGACTTCTACAAATTTTCTATTATCTTATAGCCAAAAAAAATTAACAATAATGTGATATACGTAAGTTCAAATATATTCATTATATTACGTATTCCATAATAAAATAATTTTCACAATTATTAAAATTTTATCAAATAAATTTTAAAAAATTATAAAATTTTTAATTAAAAAGAAAAAAAATGAATTTGTAACATCTACAATAGTGACAAATCTGATCGGAAGTCAGATCTTAAGACATTCATAGATAGATAACGAATGTAGATACGAGTTATCTATATTGCAAATAAACAATCATTATAACAATAGAGAAATTAATTTACCTGTATAATGAATTGGAATGATGCCTCTGTAAAGGTGAGCTTGTCTAGCTACTTGAGGAAATCTGGTCACAGCCATAATAGGGCAACGAGGTCGGTACTTCGATACCAGATGAGCAGATCGGCCGGTAGTTGTAATAACGATAATTGCTCTAGCCATGGCCTTAACGGAAGCTTCTACAGCTGCAATTGCTGTTGTGTGCGTCGAGTCAGTAGGTTGACTAACCTTTAAAGATGATAAAATAAATAATAAAGCAATGCCATAAATTTGGATCTAGAAAAACAATAATAATTGACCGCATTAAACAATTCATCAATATGCATAATTCATTAAGATATACAATCTAACCTCCCTTAACATATATATATATATATATATATATATATATATATATATATATATATATATATATATATATATATATATATATATATATATATATATATATATATATATATATATATATATATATATATATATATATATATATATATATATATATATATATATATATATATATATATTCATTATACATTATATATATATATATATATATATATATATATTATATATATATATATATATATATATATATAATATATAATATATATATATATATATATATATTATATAATATATATATATATAATATATAATATATATATAGTGAGGGCCGCCGAGGGTCCCATGATGCTCTAGGGTGGATATTTCTGACTGTGACGAGCTCTTCACTAATTAATGGTCCGGGGGGGGCGGTTAAGCTGGGCTTACTTTTTCGACGTTCGTCATGTTCTTCTCCTGCTTTTCTTTTCGGGTGCTTCTTAACCACCTTCCCCCAATCTTGCGGCAAAGAGGAAGGTGAAGGAAAGAAAGAAGAAAGATAATATATATATATATATTAATAATATATAATAATATATATATATATATATATATATATATATATATTATATATATATATCTAATACAAAATTTATATATATTTATATATATATCCATGCAGCGGGTATTGATTGTTGTTATGGTGTTTCAACATAGAACATAGCATGGCGACAAAAACCAATACTAGGTGGACTTTGTGCATCCCTCTGTCCTCAGCGCAAGTATGTGACCATGTCACATACGTAATCTTTAAGTCTTCTTCCTTTCCCCTAATTTTTCGACTTAATTATCCATGTCTTTCAATCCTCTTCATCCACCTCGGTTTTTATCTATAGTGGTAGCTGGGTTTGGGTCTTGGAAATGCTCTTGCATGCCTCAGATTCCCAGTACATGTTTTGTGGGGGGGGGGGGGGGGTAAGGGACAGATGATGTGTGAATTTAATGCGTCAAGGTGATGAAACCCTGATTGTGCTTGTGGAGTCACCTTGAACATTTTGCATTATCAAATAATTTAAATTCTTTCACTAGTTTTAAAAACTATCTTGATAGTTGCAAAATTGTGATGATATATGGGCATTGCCCTATTCTAGGAAGGGAACTACTATAGATAATTGCAACCTAGGATACGGACCAAGGATCGAACCATAAACTTGAAAATAAATGTTAAATATTTTACAAAATTTTTAGAGATTAAAAATCTTTTTAAGTAAATCTTGCAGTAAATTTATTGGTAGCGAAAATTTTTAAAACTATTTAGTTATTCCACATAATAATAATAATAATAATAATAATAATAATAATAATTAATGATTAATAATAATAATTATAATAATAATTAATATAATAATAATAATAATAATAATAATAATAATAATAAAAATAATAATAATAATAATAATAATAATAATAATAATAATAATAATAATTTTATTTAAAATGTCAATATTCACTTAAATTTCTTAAACATTAATAAAAATAATATATTGATCCACGAACCTGTTGCGACAGTTCTGTGAATAACTGTTTATGCCAAATGGCAGATTCTGCTTCTCGAGTTATGTTGGCCATTGTTCGAACACAGACCAAAGGATAATCTCCTTTAGCAGTTTCACCTGAAAGCATAACACAATCTGCACCATCGAGAATCGCATTACCAACATCTGAAACCTCAGCACGTGTTGCGCGAGGTTTCTTCACCATGGATTCCAACATCTGAGTAGCACATATGACAGGCTTCCCAACCTATTATTACAATTAAAATTACTTAGGGACATTTCATAACCATGAATGTGCTCATTTGTAATTAATTGAGGAAAAAGAAAGTGTTAAAATGTTCAAATGGGAATATAAATAACGCACATAATAGTGTTTTTTACATTCAAAATGTGCCAGTGCACATTATTGCAAAACTGCAAACTTGCGCATTCATGTTTTAGGCACTGTAATGACGATTTATGAAAACCGACTTTAAAAGTTTATTTTACAGAAATGCATGCGAAAATATACTTAAAAATTTATTTTTACATCCTCAATAAAAAAAAATAAATAAAATATATATATAAAAAAATACAATTTATATAACAAGTAATACTAACCTTATTACACTTTGCAACCATCATTTTTTGAGCTATGAATACTTTTTCAGCAGGAATTTCAATTCCAAGATCCCCTCTCGCGATCATAATTCCATCAGACTCATCAATGATGGAATCTATATTTTTACAACCTTGATGATTTTCAATTTTACTAATAATTTTAATGTCTTTTCCTTCTTCGCCAAGAACAGCCCTGATTTCCTTTACACCTGCGGCGTCTCTAATAAAAGAGGCAAAAACCATATCCACCTTCTGTTGAACCCCAAAAATGAGATCACCTCGATCTTTCTCTGACACCGCTGGTAAGTCAACAGGTACGCCTGGTAAATTCATACCTTTCTTTGAACCCAACATGCCACCATTTTCAATTTTACAGTTAATAAAATCGCTACCTAGAATTATATAAAGTAATGATTATAGTATGTATTAAAAAAATAATGAGTAACACTATAAACTTTAAAATTATTTTAATAAGATACCTTAGTGATTAAAATATAGTGTTATTTCAACGTAAAAACCAACGTTTTTATGTGATTCAGCAAGGAATATAAAACTAAAGTATTAGTTTAAATACAAAAAAAAACAACGTTCTTAATTTTGTACCATACATTAATTAATGGCGCGGTCAAACTGAGCAATACTTTTAAATTAATGTTTATAACTCAAATTTAAGCTAAATATCAAGAATGTACACTATAACTTATAAAAGGGGTCATCTGATTAACTAACCAATTTCTTCCGCTATGAGAGATATGAGACCGTCATCAACAAATATTAAGTTTCCAGGTTTTAGAACTTTGGTAATATTAATATAGTCGAGGTAAAGTATTTCTGCAGAACACTTTTCATAATATTCTTTGTCTGTTGTAAGTTTAATGGTACCTCCACTCTTAAGTTCAACCTCAGCACTTGCACCCTAAAAAAACAAATAAAATATAATAAATTACAAAACTAATTAGCTAAATGATTAAAATTACCGAGATTTGAAAAAAATATAAAATAAACAAGAATATTGTTATAACATTGGAAATATACAAAAACAATATATCTTAGACGTTCATTTTAAAAAACGGTCAAGTAAGTGTTTTTAATCACTTTAGTATACTAAATCTTTATTTTGTAAGTTTATTTATTTCTTTAATATTTTAGTACGCAAGAAGATTCTTACATTTACTTTTCTTTCAAATCATTAACATTTCCTCCCGAGTTAGACTCCTTTATTTATTTTTTTATATTTGATTTTATTTTTTTATATTTGATTTTATTTTTAATTATTTCTTGATAAAATTGCCATCACTACCTTTTCATTCTTGTTATTAATTTTTCCTTTCAGGCCCCTTCTATACGAGTGCCTAAAATGCGGCACAAACGCCAATTCAATAGACTAACGAGCAGCACATTGTTTCATTTATGAGCATTTTAAACGCTCTCACTGACTAGTTCAACTGAAGTCTGCTGGGTGTCAGAAGGTCTAGTACAGAAGGTCTTAAATAAATAATTTATTTGCTTATTTAGGACCATTCTACACGAACGCTTCAAACACGACGCTAACACCAGTTGAGTAACACAATGAGTAGTGTATTATTTCATCTATACGAGCGCTTTAAATGACTAGATTGTAAGCGTCTGCCAAGTGTTAATGCCTTCAACACCTTCAGAGGTGTTTGGCAACGTTGGTGAATCTTTAAGAGCGTTTTATTAGCAGTTCTAAAAATTTTTATTTCCTTAGTGCAATAATACAGAACTGCTCTGAGAGCGCAGAATTTTAAACACTCGTACAGAACCTTATTGACGCTTTTAAGGAATTTTTTTTGCATGAAAAACGCTGCGCATTCAGCACTTTGTATAAATTGATCAAAGTTTGGGCAGGTGCAAGACTCACTAACGTGGCATTTAAATCGCTCATATAAAAAAAGGAATGTCTTAAAGTACTTTAAACAGCAAATTTATTTTTAATATCACTATCCAACCCTCCTTAAAAGTATATTACTTTTCCTGCAATTGAACACCAAATTCATTTAAAAAAAAGAAAAATTCTATTATCAACAAAGATAAATTATAAAAATAAAAAGCATGTAACAAAAAATAAGTTCAACACTACTGCAAACAACCCATTTATTTCCTCACCCCTTCTAGAAGACCAGTTCTAATTTCAGGGCCTTTGGTGTCGAGAGCGATTGTTACAGCATGAGATCTTCCCACCTTTTGAGAGTATTTTTCTGTGCCACATTCTCCAAAGACTACTTCCGAGAAACGTTATCCCTCTTCCCAATCTTTAGACATAGAAACATAATTTATTATATCCTCTCGTACTAGCCTTGTTAGACAACCAATTATCATTCATTCTTGCAATGTTCATACCTGCTTACATCAGTTTAACTAGGGTATCTACTGAACGGGATAAATTGGAAGTTTTTTATCGAACAAATCCCCATCGCTCACATAATTTAGTGAAAAGCGAATTATTCGACCAGATCTGCAATCTGCTATTTAACACAAGACACATCTAAGGAGAACCATACCTTGCTTCCATCATCTCAACAGGTAGCTACATTACAGTCTCCCTCTAGCAGGGAAGGTGTCGCAGCTTGCCCCTTTCCGGATTGCTCTCTGTCCCACATTTCCCCCTGCTTCTCAGCGCCTCAACTGCCGAATTGGTGATGATCGATAGAACTGTAGTTTACGATTACAAACTGGCGACACATGTATTCGGGTCAATCAAGGTTACGGATATCACTATGAGGTATAGACCGTGTGCATCCGCGTACGCGCGCCCTTCCCTTCCCAGGCGGGGTGTCGGACCCCCACCGGGGGCCGGTTCTCTTCTCCCTCTTCTTTTTTCGGACGGCAATAATTTCCCCCTTTCTTTGATATTATAACAGATAAACACAGAGATACAATAACTTCACCGTTCTACTTTTGAATAATAAAAAAGTTTAATTTTATAATCACAAAATACTTTTAGTATTTTTCTCTTGGTACCTAAATTTAGAAGAAAAATGCCTAATATTTTTTTAAACTATGTTTTAACTTTTTGCGCCGGTGAATTTCTTTGTCCCGAGGCAAGCGTACACACCCTCACTCCCACGCCCGATGCACTCGACTTGCTGGCGCGCACACATCACACTACTCACACACCAGGGCCCTCCCCTTGCAAATAACGCTTAGGCTCTCAAAACTACGCAGCAATAACATGCCTTGGAGCCGGCAGAATATGGGCGCTGGTCGCCTTAGGTGGCTAGCTCACACGCTGGGCAGACAAGCGAACAGCAAAAGGGACCGAACAAAAAATATACTATGATATATAATAGTTTAATCATATATTTATTCGACCTATTTATTCTATATATTTATTCTTATGTATATATGATATATAATAATATATCATATATAATTCTATATACACTTACCATAAGTGACTATTACTACTATATACTATGTGACCGGTCTACCCCTATATAATGATATTGAACGGCTATCCTATTATTATATGTACCCTTTAATATACTTTATACTCTAGTAATATATACTACCTACTATAACCTCCTACATAGCCCTTCGTATAGTCAGTTATTACCTACAGTTACTAATAGGTTTCCGGAGGGATTCTGTAATGCATGGCAGTGGCGAAAGGGAGGGGGCTGCCGGAAGGAATTTAGGTGAGGGGGGGGGACGTTTTATTCACTGGCCGGAGTCAGAGGTTTAGAGGAACAACTATTTAACCCCTGCCAGGACAACCTAGCCTCGTTAGAGTTTGTGTGTTGAAAGAAGAAATGCACTAGTGGGAATACTATATTTCGCGTATTACAAAAACACGTCGACAAATCATAAGGTATACCATGGATCAGTGAGATACTACGGGGGGGAGGCGCGGCCCACTGGCCCGGCAAATTTCCATTGTGTCTTCGTTTACAAGATTGAGGTTAACGTAGATCAGAGGTAGACCTCTTACCCTAGACATTTGGTGACAAGTGTAACACGTCTTGGTATAGAGGACGGGATTTGGGATGGGTACTCGGGCAGGGTCACGGTATGGGTTGAGTGGTGTTTGGCGAGCCGCCATACCACCAGCATGAGATAGCGAGGGTAACGATCGCGTCGACTGGTCCTCTATTTAGGGCCCCGTGGGAGAAACATGCCAGGCAGCGGAGGGCCTCATGGATAAAGTGGATAAACGGTGACGCACTCCAGGAGGATGGTGGTTAGTTGTACACAGGCTGGTGTAAGAGATTGTGCGACGTCTTAGGGAAGAAGGTATCCGAGGGAGGAAGGTGGAGAGACGTGAGAGGGACGGCTTACGGCCTGGCGAATATCCTTTGTTGTGCGCGTATGTGGTCTGCGATGCTGGTGGAGTCTTGGTATCGAGTATTCCACCCGCTTGTGGTAAACCGCAGGCCATGGTCAATGCTGCACCACCTTCGCTATGCCGTCAGGTACTATGGGGTATGCCAAGCGGGTGGCGAGTTGAAGAACGGGTGTTGGTCGGGACAAGTAGAAGGAAGGTGAAAGCTGAAATGGTGGAAGTGAGTATGAGGTGTAAGGGGATCTGGTGATAAATCAGGCAAAAAAGTGAGCGCTTATGTCGAAATGGTTCGGGAAGTAAAGGCAGTAACCGAGGAAAAGCTGGAAGGATATATAGATAGTAGGTTTAGAGTGAAGCAATAAGAGGTAGCATGGTTTTTAGAGTAGGCTCGAAGAGAAGAGTCAAAAGATGATCAATGGTGATAGAAATAGATACGGAACATATTTTGATACTCAGGGAGGTCATAAGGATGTCTTCTGGAAAGAAAAGTTCTGAATAAAATTAAGGCAAGAAAGAAGGAGGGGTTGGGTAGGAGAGTGATTAAGGCGCAGGTCTCGTGAGATGGGGGAGTGATAAGGAGGAGAGGATAGGGTTGGGAAGAGGTGGGGGGAGTATTTTCGTTTAGGGGATTATTGAATGAAGTGGCATGGGTTGGATGCGGGTACGGAAGTACTTTGTGCAACAAGGATGTGAGCCATTATTATGTAGGGCGACCGTGGATCTGGGATTGCGTCGAGCGGGGATTCGGATAAATACAATGGAGGAATCATTATATATAGGTCTGACTTGAATAAAGGAAATTAATTAAGGAAGTCCGCAGGGTACTGGGATACATGGTGTAGAGAAATTATGGCATAATCGTTGCCAAGTAACAAGGAGGCTATTTAGTGAGGTGGGAGGAAATGGTCTGTATAAGCCGTTTATTAATAATTTATATATGCGTTGGATAGAGTGGTGCATAGATTCGTATCTTATCCACCTTTCTTCTACACGGTAGTTCGGCCCTGCAGGGGATGTAGTTTGATTTATGTTTCCCTGTACCTCCACCTAGGGCGGCACACAAAGGGATATCGTGACACCCCATGGAATGTCAGCGACATGATTATACGAGGTATCATTTCGTCTTCTTGTAAGGCATAGTTGGTAGGGAAAAGATAGATTGCTGGGTCAGAATACTCGAGGTGTAGAGTAAGTGAGATGGGTTGTACTTATTGAGTCGGAGTTTTGGAGGGAGAATCTGGGGCTGCATAAGAACTAAGGGAGGCAATCCTTAGCGCTGGGAGCGGAAGGAACGCCGGCTCGGGGCTTGCGTTATACCCCCAACGTGGCCTTTAGGCCATCTGTAGTCACAAATGAATGGCTTTATGTTGGCTGTAAACAGTTTAATTTACCGAGAGAGCAACTCGGGACCCAACGTGTATGGGTTTTGGTTTTCATCTTATTATCAGATTTCGAGAAATGCATCCCATGATGAGTTGGAGTGAGAGTTTAGGCGGTGGATTATTCGTTCGGAGGGTTGCTTTTGGAGGAAATCGGTATGTCGGCGGTGTTTAAATACTAGGCCCTCACCCAGCGTTTAAATTAGGGCTTTTTGTATAGAAGTTAATATGTAGATATGCTTGTGTAGAGTCTGTTAGGCACTAGGGGAGAGGTGAGATGTTCTTTGGACCGCTCGAGTGGAGAGGTTTCTCAGAGGCAGACGGGTGTTGTTTTAATTGTCTTTGTTTCCACGCCCTGGCTATGTCTCCCACAACTTTTGTTTCTCAATGGAGAGATGGGTGGTGGCAGAGGAATGGGGGTGTTTACGGGACTGGGACGGCCAGCAGCGGTTGGAAATTCGAACTGTGATATGGCGCACGATCCCTTCCGTTGTTGGCATTTCCCTGCACTCCGTTCCTATACCCAGCATAGATTAGCGCTTCGCTAAAGTGTTATTACCTTGTTCAATATTGATTTGCGAACGCTTAAGTCCAGTTGGCCAGCAAGAACCGTCTGGAATTCTGGGTCTGACGCGTATTTGTGCGTTGCAGGGAGTTTTGTTGATAGAGTATACCTGTGTGTGCACAATAATGGTTTTGGTTTAAATAACTACACAGTTGTAAATTGCTAGTCCACATAGATGGTAACGTATTTTTGAGCGGAGGAGGATTAACGAGTAAGGAAGGGGGGATGGCGGGTAGGGGTTTAGAGTTAGAGAGGTGTATGTCATTTTGGAAGCAAGATAACATTCTGTTCAGATCACCTTTAGGGATGTGATTTCTGGTGTTATAGCGGGTGCATGAGGATTGGAATGCGCTTTATTCCGCGGAAGATAGCACAAATAGACGTTTGCCGCAGTTCAGAAGGCCCATGAGAGTTTTGACCGTGGTGCCTGAGAGATTTATTGGAAGATGGGTTGCGTGGCATTTACCTCACAGGAAAGTTAAGAACATAAGCTATCGGGTTTTGATAAATTGTGTACGCGTGGTAGCGGCTGTTCGTTTATGTGGGTAGTGACACCGTTGGGTGGTTGAATCGCCCAAGGTCTAAGGATTATGAAGTTGAACGATTATTTTGAGACTGTACAGGGGTTGAGAGCGGTTTGTGTGGGTTTAAAACAGAAGCGGAATGAAAGGCATTATGGCCAATAGGGTGGCTTGGAGCGCTGAGCAGATGGTGAAACTCTGTCAGGAGGAATGGGTTCGGGTGGGAAGCAGTCGGTTGCCAGAAATGGGTAATGTCTAAAGATGGTATACGCGGCATGCCTACAAGTGAGATATTGGAGTTGCAACAAGCACGAATGGTTAGGGCAGAGTTTGGGATATGGCGGAGCCGGATAGGAAGGAACGACCAGGACACAGGGGAGACCAAAGGACAGGGTGCGTCGGAATCGGTATCGGATATATACAGGGGACGATGCTTGGAGGGGAAGGCGATTGTAGGGACGCGAGGAGAGGGTGCGGTTGTACTCGGCGAGTTAGATGAGTAGTTTGGTTGCCGTGGAGGAGGCAGCTGATGATTGAGTAACACCCGACGGATGTTTCAATAAGAATTATATTCCTTAACCTTACTACCACCGTCGCAGTTCCCCGTCAACCTTCGCTCCCCCGTCGCTCGTTTGTTTTTTTCCCTCATTTTCAGATTTCTTTAGTTCTTTCTTCACTTCTTTCTTTTATTCCCCGGGTCACTTCCTCTCATGCTTCCCTTCCCCTTGGCCATCTGCTTTTGGACTGTTTTTCCTACCAACTCCCTGTTCTTTCTTTCGTTTCTACTTCTCTTGCGCCTTGGTGTGTGTATGCCTTTTGTACTTTGTTCCTTATTTATTTTTTTTATCCTCTTCCCCGGGTGGGCTCCCTCCCTTGGGGGTGGGGGTATGGCCTTCCCGCGCTACTCGGGATCGGGTCGCCGCTCCGTGCCCATCACGGGCCTTCCCTTTCCCCCTGCTCCCCTGGGCCAGGGCCCCAGCCATGTCCCAGTCCTCCCTTATGGTTCTCTGGCGCACCACCTTTGTTCTTCCCCCTTCCGGCCGCCTCCTTTCGCTCTGCTCCTTTCTTGCGGTCACCCCCCGGTCGCTCCCCCTCACCTCTCCCTCTGTCCCTTCGATCCACCTCCTCCCATCCTTTTATATCTCCTCATATCATGTCGCTGACCACGAAAGGATGCAGTGCAAAAATACAATAAAGATATAATCAACTATAACTTAAGCATCATTATTACTTACTAACTGCCTCACTCTACTATACTTACTTAACTCCTTACTACTTTTATCCTGAGGGTTTCCCCCTTTTACTTGGAGCACGGTTATTCGACGTAGTATGACCTACCGTATTCGTTTAGGCTGAGCCTAGGGTTTCGGGGTATCTATTACATAGATTTCATTATACTATAACGTATTTTCTGAGTCACCATGTATAGCTATATCACCCCCTCTGACTAGCTGTTTCATCACATGCCTATACTAGGACTACGGTTTGAGTGAGTATTATGATTGACCCCTTAATTAGGATTCTTAATATGAGGGGTACTGCGCTGACGTAGATTATTTATGTACGTGCTCAAGGCTCATATACGGCGTAGGTGAGCTTGATGAGACTGCATTTGGCACATCAATATATCCGTAGCTATTACTTATATTACTTGTTAATCTGCTACACTAGTATCTATGTGACACAGTACGCGCTATGTCCTGTTGTATCGGTCGGGATGTTTTAGATATTGGTTTTCAGATTTTAATTTCCGCTGGTTGCTATGTTGTATGAGAAGTATTCGGAGGAAATGAATGGTTAAGGAGGGCCGCTGAAGACAAAGGCAAAATAACAGCACAGGCCCACACGGAACTCACATGGTTGCCAGATAAATTTATTGCACGGAGGTTTAGGATTTTTGACAACGTACCTTAATAACTTATTGTTCTGTATTTAGCCTACTATTGGGTAGTATTTTCTTTGAGGCATTTAGTTTAGCACTCATTTGACTGATTTATTTCCTACTATCTTTTATGGCATACTATATCAGAAAGGCACTTCCGACGACACCATGAAGTGACGCAAACATGTAGAATTCTGGCCGAACATCGCGGTTTTTGCTCCTCGTCTCTGCTCTTGTTTGTTCTTCCCTTTATCTTTGGGTTACGCAGATGATTCTTCAGGTCGCGGGACCCACGTATTTGCCTTCCGCTCGCAGACCGGGGGGGCCACGAAGCCATGTTCAAGACGGGTGGCCGCGCACAAAATGTAAAAATACATCACCAATACGCTTCACCCCCCGCTCCACAGACGCTATTACTCTCAATATCTAGGTGATGAAGCAGAAGCCGGTGTCTTTAAACAGAGATGTAAGACTTAGATACATGTTGATTTAATACTAACAGCAAACGGATTAGCATGGGGTTACCGCAGCACAGAACAGAGTGGCTGGAAAGAGACGACACTTCGCACAACTAACTTGAGTCCTGGGGTTTTTTCAATATCTATTCTTCCACTATGCGTGGTTCTTTCTTTCTGCCCCTTCGCCCTTCGGTCTAGGCGTCACTTCCGCGGTCGATACTCCAGCGGCGGCCTGTCTACTTGTCATTTGGGCTGTGTTTGGTTTTGTGGTCCTTCCCCCACGTGTCGCCGGTTTGGGCTTGGGGTTCGTTTGGTGTGGTTTATGGTCTTCTTTTTCCGGTATTTTTTTTTTTACAGTAGCCGGCGTCGCTTAGTGGGCGGGTCTCCGCGTCACAGTTTCGTTCTGGGGGTCGTACCCTTCTGCGGTTTTTCACTGTGGCTCCGGCCCATACGACTGGCAGTTACCATTCTTGTGTTGTGGTCTGTTCCTCATCCTGGGTAGCGGTTGGGGACGTGCTGCTTCTTTGGCGCTGTTTGTTAATTTTTCACTGACTGCCTGCTGGTTATTGCGTTGGGGCTTTCTTTCTTACAGTCCCCTGCTTGCACACTGCTGGCTTTCGTGAGGTTTTACGTATTATGCACTCTACTCTACTTTACTTGCCCCGCCCCCCCGACATTCCCCCCCATTCGGCTGTTCTGTTTCCCCCCCCGCTGTGTTTTATCACACCAATGCGACCAAATTGCCATGGCTATGAGCAAGTGTTATCTTTCCCTGTTTTCTTTGGACTTGATGCGCTCGGCCTAATCTGCATATGGGGTTGTGCAATTGCAAGACGCAGCACCGGCAGTTACCCCTCCCACGAGCTTCATCTCTGCCGTTGCTAGTGGCACGATCCATATTAATGAGGAATTGTGCCAAAAGGACAGTACGCGCCAACGTCACGTGCCACTATTCGCAATTTGGTAGTAGGGTTCGTAATCGTTAAAGTCTTGATAAGTACGGTGTACATAGTTTTATTAGTGCTCTTAGCTTGACCTCTTCGACACTATCTGCAAATCAAGAAAGGTTGGCGGCCCCGCGACCCCCTCCTTTGCCAGCAGTATGTTTTTGAGATTACGGAGGACCCTTTCCATTTTTGCCAAACGAAGGACGGAATAACGGCCGTTGTATTATTATTTTACTGGAGTAGCTTCGTGCAGAGGAAAAAAGAACTTCCCCAACGCGGAACAAAACACCAGCTTCTTTGAGGACCCTTAGCAACGGTTGTGATATAAGGTTTTCCGCAAGACAATTTTTTATTGTTCAGAACCAAAATAGCTTCTATGCTGTCGTCACAGTAGAAGAAATTAGGGAATTCTGGGACGGTAATTTTTTTGTGAGAAGGTGGAGAGTATAAGCTGTAAAGTTGGAGTTTTCAAAGAGTTGAATTTCACAAGCGTTGTGGGTCCCCATCCAGTAGAAATCCGCATCCCAGGTATGGCTAATGTTAATATCGAGATACGGAAAGTGAAGAACGAGAGGGACACTACGTTTCTCAGATTCAAAAGAGGAGCAGATTTAAAATGAGTCTCAGCCAAGCATGGATGAGGTGGTGAGTTCCGATGCGTGCATAAGTTAGTGAACATCTTGAGCTTAAAACGTCAGCGTACTTGATTGGTAGAACTTGCTGTCGCTGAACAAAAGTAAATAATAAGAGTTGGATGCAATACAAGACCAAGAACTGCTGAGACACCACAAGTAGCAGCGAAAGGGAGAGAAGAGCTATCGCATCCCAATTTATACGGAGAGATTCTGATCACTGGATCGATTCATGAAAGAAAACATATTGACAAGAGTATATGACAAATGGAGAAGATGCGATGACGCCCCAAGGAAGGATAGCTTAGAAGTAGGTGTGACTGCTACAAGTCACATTACGTAATGTAACTTCTATGTAGTGCCTCCCTGGGTCAAACAAAGCGTTTTGATATATGCTTGCGCCCACTACACCAGGAGCTCTCCCATAGTCCTGGCCCGCAAGGGCAGTAATACCGATATAAACAATTAGATGCGAGAGAGTAGGTCATAATCCAACAGTTGACACCCCCGTCTACGAGCATTGAACATCGCATATTGTACTCGCCGAGATTCCGTTCTGAGAAAGAAAGGGAATGAAACTCGCATGATTGACTTTCCAGGCAAATGAGAGCTGATTAACGAAGAGAATATTCAATAGAAATTGGTTAGATAGAGCTAACAGAGCTGAGGAAACTATAATCGGGCGCATATAGAAAGGATTCGGGGCGGACGTATTTCCTTTTCGGTTTGACGTGGGCTGCGCCATTATGCAGCTCTTTTTCCAGCTACTGGCATGAATCATGGTTATTTCTACGGCTTATTTATATAGGCATAGTACCTATAGATGAGTAGAGTTGAACGAGTTGTTAACAAGCGTCGCCTAGCCTCTAGAAGCACACACTGGGTCCCCTTGACCCTCTCAAATTCCTTAAAGCCATTTTCTGTTGTTGTGTGTTATATGACCATAGTCACTGTCGACCGGCACTTCGCACTAGGCGTCTCTCCTCTTCCTTGTTTCACTTTATTTTACTTCTAAACTTATGAATCTCAGAACTCCTTCATGACACTGGGCTACCCGTCGATCATTAGCCGCTAACATTTCTAATTTCTTATTATGCGTGAACGAGGATCAAGTCCATTTGGTATGGAACAACGCCTTTGGGATTGAGGGATGGCCTGGTATTGTGAGGGTGGGATGGTCGCAGGGAGCTCATCAGGGTTCCGAGGGTTAGGGGATAATTTATAGATGAAACAAATGGGACCGTACAGCGTCATTTTATTACCCTCCTTCAGCATAGACGTGGAGTGGACTTTACCGAGCTTCCTCATCCACTCGTCGCATTAGCATTCCCACAATGCCGGATATCATCGGAAGGAGGAAAGGCCCAGTGAACTTATAGGTACAAAGTAGGTTCAAATTTACGACTCGATGGATTGATTCGGCCTTTAGCCTACGCCCGTTCAGCAAATTTCTTTTACATTTATACTGCTCCAACTTATTGTGTTTTTAGAACCAAAACGTAGGTTGCTGAGCCTCTCGTTTCTCTCTTAAGTAGTAAGGTCGTAGCGTCTGGAGCCTCTTTGGTCCATTTGAATTATTATCCTGGCAGTTTTAACGATTCCTTGCTATCCAGTAGACTCGCGACCTTATCATTCGATTCTAAAAGTGATAGATTAAGCACGAGTTTGTCTATACCAAGCATGCCTGTTAGGAGGCCCCCACTGTCCTGCGTCTGGCTCTTGAATGGGTGCGAGAAGAGCAAGGCTCCATCGAACCATGTGTTGTTGGGTGGTACCCGAAACAAGATGTTAGCTTCTGCAGATTGGATTATGAACTCTGCCCAATTCCACCTCGGTGATTACGGCCCCTAGTCGCCTGAATCCTTTCTCGAGCTTAGTATAACCGTTATAGCGTTCTCTTCGCACAGTCAAAGCAGCCGAATTCATTTCGAGAATAGTTTAGCAATATGAAGGCTTACTCATATGCACTCCAAGTTAAGTCTCCTTGATTTACATGGTGACTAGGTCTTACTTTATCGCAATAATGTTACTTAATTTTGTGCCATGGTAAGATTAGTTTGCCGCTTACAGGAGAAAAAGGTATTATAATTACAAACTACGAGGATTTGTGGTCAGAGTTACTTGATATGATGGAAATGGTGTTATTTTATGTACACTAATAAATACGTAGTTGCATGTAATTATGTTGCTGATGATCCATAAATAATCGATGCGGTGTTCATAAAGATTGGTTTAGGACGAACCTGGAAATAAATGCATGTAAGTTCCTTTAATTATGACTGTTACAGATTTGCGTTGAGAATACTAAAATAGTGTTTTGGCTCTCTTGAACCTTTCCACTGTCTCTAGTATGAATTACGGAGCCCTAACCCAGATTCAGTAACGGTGTAGCGTTGAAGATCCTCAGCTAAATTACATGACTGGGACCCTGTTCAGGCATTTGGATGGGAACAAGTAACAGTCTCATGAGAAAGTAGTTAAGGTAGTTCAAAGAGGATATTCAGTGAATTCTGATCCATTAGGTTAGAAGGCAAGCGTAATTTGCCAAAACACGCCAAGGTAATCCCGGTGTTTTCGATATGGACCCCTGGAGTTTACGACCAATATTTTTATAGTCCACATTATACACCTCTTTAAAGCTTAGAGACGATTGTAATTTGATCCTACACTGAAGACGTGTTTCAGGAGTGTAATAGCCATTATTATATTCCATGTGCATGTTTAGACGCCACCAATTCGGTTAGGAAAGTCTATAAAAAAAAGTTAATAGTGTGGAGGATTATAAAACTCTTCATTTTAAAAAGAAAGCAGTCGGACCTATGCTAGTGTCTCAGGGGACTAGTAAATAACAATGCTAGGATTGCTTGCAGTTAGTTAGAGAGGTGGATCATTTCCCGCTGACCACAGCATTCATGATTACCATTTTTCAGCTTGCGCGCGAGGCAGGACGATTTGGCAAAGTCAGTAGAGATCCCCAGCTCGGTGCCCCACTGCAACCCCTTTCGTCTTCGGGTCTGTCGATGCTTCTATCGTTTATTCGACAGCCACGTGCATCTTACAATAGCCGCATACACCCCCACACAAAGCCTCTTGCACACCAACAGAATAATACTAAAACTGATTATTATAACCTTGAACTAAGGTAAATCCCCATCAATATAAATAACAATAATATGCCAGCTATATGATATCATCGGGCCGGAAATGGCTTTAGCTTAACCAACGCAATCAACACCCAACTAACTTTGTGGATGGATATCTTGTCGTTAAAACCTAAAATTAAACTTTTTATTACACTATAATTTTTTTTTTTTTTTTTTTTTGAAAAAAAGATTACAGTTAAAGCGGGAAGCATCACCCTTACGCAAGGTAATATATAATCATAGATGGTTCACAATTGGAAGAAGTAGTGACAAAACAGAACTAAACGTGTAGTCTTAAGCTTATGTAAGAGTATTGAAGTTTTACACTGCGGAATCTCTTCACTTACACCAACAAAGTAGATCAAGTTATGAAACTTCAAAGTTATTCAAAAATTAAAACAAAAATATTTACATAAGAATAGACGAAACATGAACAATTAAATAAAAGCTTGAAAGAACACTTAAAAACTTAAATTCACATTAAAAAAAAACACTGAGAGAACAGCGACCACGCAGCTTATACTATAATTTTTGTATCTGTTGAGACTATTTACAGAGCCCGAGCGAGATTTTACTAGTTAGCTCTTTCTTTGTTTCATGCCTTTCTCTTTTGCTTTTCGATCGGCATACTAACCATTTGAAAAGTAAAACGAGATTAGAGGGGTCACGATTTTAGGGCAAAGTATTTCTTAAGGGATATAGAACTTTCAGAAACAGATTTTTAATTGAGAAATTGGGGTGATTATCGAAGAGTGATCTCAGTGTCAAAGAACAATGTCTAAACTACTTTAACTCCTCTATTTGAACTGGGATTAAGGGATATTACTACCTTCCATCTAAATGGGCATAATATTAATTGTAAAGTACAATGCACGGTTCATGAATTCGCCATGCTAGGTAACTTGTCTAGGAGTAGGGAACTCCTTATAGCTATTGAGAGATATAAACATTGTCTAGTGCGACGCGTAGTACTTTGTATTTTGGATGTGGTCGTCCAGGGGTTGTTCCAGGTTGGGCTCTGTGTGTGCGGTGAGGTGAGTTGAGTAAAACACACTGAGATGTAGGAATCAGAGAATGATCCATACTCTTTGAAGAACATCTCTTTCAACAGATGCTGTTTTGGCGCCTATGGTATTAGACCAATTGAAGGAAGTGTTCTTATAAATTAGGTATGAAGGTTGGTGGGTGTATAATATGGAGTGAGGGTAGATCAAGGGTGGAACTTATTAATGACGAAACAACAGACTACCATCGGGTAGTGACTGTTAAGGGATTTGGTCTAATTGGAATATTCTTCTAAACCTTGAAAAATCCTGGAGAAGTTTCTCATTTCGAATTGGGACCGGGTCCAGGCAGGAGTATTGTATGATTTGAATTTAATATTAGTTGATATTAAACCCTACGCTTTATGACTTTTACATAAGGAGCGAGGTCTCATGTTTATCGAGTTGGGTTGTTTGGTGTATCGCAGGGTGGAGGTTTCCCTTGATTTTTGTTGGTTTTGGTGAGAGATGTTGAGTTTGGCTTGTTCGATCATGAGGGTTTGTGGGTATCGGTCCCCCCGTTTGTTGTTTTGTACCTTACGGTTAGGGGGGCTTGGACTGGGACGGGTGCTGGACGTAGGTGGACGAGTGCGTTGTCGCCGGTAGGGTTATTGGGCTCGCTGTTGTTGCTGTGCCGTTGCTCTGCTCTGGGGATGAAAGAATATGTGTAGTAGATGCCCGGCAGTATGGGGGATGGGTCGGCCCCAGATGGATACGGAGAGGTGTCCGAGCGGGAATGGTGGTCATGGGAGGGTTGATGCATCCAGCGGTTAACGGTACCTCCCCTGGCAAGTGTGGTTGATCGGAGGAATCTGCACAGAGAATGAGCACATGCAACCGTTTTTCCCAGCCCGGACACAGATGCCTTTGGGATTATAGGGCAGCCATTCGTTATCGTCGACCCAAGAGTCCGACCGTTTGGGGCAGGTGACCCTGGCGGACCACATCCCCGCATGCGCACGGCCTGTTCTGGAGGCAGGCCCACCCAGGTTAAGCATGGAACTGGGGGGGATCTGCCTTAGCCTAAATGCCTACGGATGGTGCCTATTGGGCCTGGCATGACAAGATGTGAAGGCGGAACGTGGGCAACGAAACCAACTTCGTCCAACTCTGCACAACGTCCTTAAAAAAACTAAGTGAATGATGAGTGTAGTGAATTCGTGTGGTTTTTGAAATGGTGCAAGAACAGGAATTGGTATTTGGGATGGAGGTTTTAAGTAAGGGAGTGAGGTAATGGGCTAGCGGTGATGAAAGTTGAGAAGGTAAACTCTGCCAAGGTAACGATGAAATTAACTAGTGGAAATGATTCAAGAGCGGGAAGCCCGATTGGTGATTGAATTGGGATTTTGGAGAGTTTGTGGTAATAAGCTGTTTGATGGGAGTATAGTTCCAAGGGATTGAGGAGAGCGGTAATAGTACCCTTGTATAGGGTAGGGCGAGAAGGGGTACGTAAATTAATAGGGAATGAGTTATTCGAGTGTTGTAGGAAGGATATGCTGTATTTTGGTGCGAAGAGTGCGTTCAGAGTGTCCTGAGGTGACTGATGGTGATGAACCAAGGTGGCGTTTAGGAGTGGGTAGAGGATGTGTGGATCAAATCTTACATTGAACATATATTATAGTGAGAAAATGGGAGAATGAAGAATAATTATATTTAGGGTGTTAATGGATTACATACAGGGTATGTATAGAGTTTAATTTAGGGCAGCTTTTTATGGCAGGTATTAAGTGTTAGTGTGTGGGTGGTAGCCGAATGGAACAAAGTAGTGTAATGACGATAAGTGAAGCGTGTGTAAGAATAATGGTGTAATGGTGATTGGTTTAGGATGAATAGCCGGAGTGAGACAGGGTTTGGTGTTATGTCTCTTTGGTTGTTCAATGGGCTGTAATATGGATGGGTTATGAAAGAATTTGGGTGGGGATGGCAGGAAATGGTGGTTTAGAATGATGAGAATGGAGAGAGTGGAGGGTACCGTACCTATTATGCGGATGATTTGGTCTGTGTGGGCGGAGTAGGACCGACCCGCGCCCGGCCCCGGCCAACCCCGGGCATTTTTAGCGACCCCGGCCCCGGCCCCGGCCAATAATCAGGAAAAACGGGGTTTTTCTACGGGTTAGATCTGTAATTACCTAAATAAAGAGGTTAATCACAAAATAAAAATATATTTAAATGTCGAGTTTGTTATAACAAAGTTATTTTCATACCTAAATATAATCATTTTTTTTGGCACTTTACTCGTGAGTCAAATGAAAGATTGAGGCCAATTTATTTTTCCTGATTTTTAACATAAAAATTTCGAAAGTTTGATATGTCACACGAATATCGGAAAGTGAATAAATATAAGTTGTAAAGAATTACTAGGGAAATGTTAAAGAATGGAATACGTCGAAGAAACTCAAATTTTTCGAAAATTATTTTCAAAATATTTTTTTGAATTAATATATATATATAGTATAAATATAATATTATATATTATATTATATTATATATATAATATAATATATATAAATACTATATATATATATATATTATAATTAATATTTGATATATATATTATAATAAATTAATTTATATATATATATATAAAATATTTATAATCTGAGGAAGGGCCTTTGATCCTTTGTTTAGTTGTTATGCTTCTCTGTCACTTCTTTTATTAGAAATTGTAGAAAATAAAACTTTGAATTTAGACTTTTTTTCATTAAAATAGATTTAGTATTGTCAGATGATCCCATACTCCGGCCGAAAGTTTGTTTGTAATATTTTGCCATTAAAATGGAAGAAGTTAGTTGTAATGAGAGATTGATGAGCTGTTTTAATATATGAAACGGTAGAGAGGCCAATTCTCATACAACTGACTTTTTTATTTTAATTGGCCTCTATTACAAACAGATCTTCGGCTGAGTATGGGCCACTGTCTCCATACTGTAACTATATATAAAATGGACTAAAAGATTTTATCATATTTTACCCAACTTAATTAAACAATAGTTAATTTTGTAAACTTACCCTCAATTTCCCTAGATGTTACAGATGGATCCCAAAGGTTCTTTCCTGAATTGCATTCCTTCATTATATAAAACGATCAGTAAATGCCTTCCAACAACTTATCCCTTCCGTCGATACTTAATAAATGGAGCAGTTTTTCCACGCATCCAATAAATCATATGAATCCCAGCGATGAGAGCTAAAATCGGGAACACGATCATTCCCAAACAATGAAAACGGAATGCCGCTAAAACATCGTCATGCAGAGCCGCATGAGTTCTCCCTTCTAGCACAGAAATCATCATCACAATACTTTACATCACTCTTACTGATCTGAGTTTCATGCACTAAAAGCATTTACAGAAAAAGAGGTATATATGCCCTTTCCCCCGAATAAATAGCAAACCCCTTTGTTACTAATTTCTCAATCCATTATATGTTAAAACAATCTCCAAATAGTACCTCTTCCATCAAAGTAACATCAACTTAAAAACATTCTCAACACCCCGCCACAAACGCAAAGAAATCGTCCCCTCAAGCTGTTATATCACAATCCCTGCATACTTGCAATGAAAAATATATAGTGAAGACAATAGATTTGCAAAGAAAGATAAAATCAACATACAGATGACGTGCACGCTTCCGCATAATTTCAGGCCTTTAAAAAGGCTTAATTTTAACACAGGCCACCCTATCAATCGCAGCAATGATAGCTACGATTGCAGAGAATGATCGCAACACCATCCCAAATATGTGATCCTTTTTGGCAATTTATAATGTAAGACTACAATAAGTCATCCCGGTGAAGTTAAGATTAGATTTTATAACAAAATATATTCTATCAATCTAAATATTTCAACAACACCATGAAGAAATTAGCAGACCAACTGAAACACACTTGAGACTGATGAAGATCAAGGAAAGAAATCAGTCCCTTAGCCGTGAAGAGAGGTCCTCGCGTGTGCGGAACTGAAGATTCAGCCTTTCCTGTTTAAAATTCTATTCTATTAAAAAAAGTGTTCTGTTAACAATGTTTTCTAATTTGTGTACATTTATGTAATAAAATGACGTGACAGTATTGCATAATCTAAAAGAATCAGGTGCTTTCCGTCTAAAGTATATATTCACTACGGACAAAGTAGTTTTAATACTATTATATATATATAGTATTATATATATTATAATATTATATATATAAATATATAATTATATATATCTATATATATATATATATTATATATATTTATATTATATATAAATATATATATTATATAATTTATATAGTATATATAATATATATATATATATATATATATAATATAATATATATATATATGTATATACTATATAATATATTATTTTTACAACTTGATTGCTTCTAGAAAAGTCAATTATTTATCTAAAATGTTCTTTCGAAATATTTATTTAGATTTACTATTATTATATGTTTCCTTTTGTTTATATAATAATTAATTAATTAATTGATTATATTTTTTTCAGACCAGTTTCAGATTCAGTGCTTGTGAATCTACATTTCTAATTTTAGCTCCCCTATTGGGCCCCGGCCCGGCCGGCGTAACATTAGGCGCCCGCCCGGCGCCGCCCCGGCCTGGCAAAAATTCTGCGCGGTCGTCCCAGTGCGGAGTCTGAAAGAGTTTGAGAGAATTGGTGGTATACCCGATGTGCAAGGTATGTTAAAGAGGGGTTTGAAAGTAACGAGATAAAGTAAGGTTATGGTTGTGATGAGGACAGTCCTAGTGTGAAGTTATATTAGATGAAGAGCAGCTGGAGCAAGGTGTAGTGAGTTTAATATAATAGGGTATGTTGGATATGAAGGAATCGAATATCTGAGTGTAGTAGGAAACTTGTGAATGGCAGGACAGGTGGCTGTGCAATTAAATGTTGTGTGAATGTAAGGGAGCTAAGTCTTGAGTGCGCTAGAGTCTTACTAATAGGGTTATGTCTGTTACCCTTGTGTTCTTGTATGGCTAGTGAGAATATGGTCTGAATAAGTAATTATATGACTTAAAGTCAAGTTGGTCAGAGTGGAAATCTTAGGGATGCTAGGTTGTTGAAAGCTAATTCAAGTAAGTGAGGATGTACGTTACTTGAGATGAGGTGGTGTGGTTGAATAGGAAGGGGTAAAGTGAGAAGATAAATTGAAGAGTTTGTCTGAGATGGTTTGGTCATGTGGCAAGGATGATTGATAGTCGTTTGGTTAAGCGGTTGTATATGTGGTGAAGTGTGTTGGAAATCGACGGCTGGGAGACGAAGAAGAAGTGGATGAGTTCGTGAACGAGTCAGTAAAGTAAATGTGAGTTTGGCAGAGGCGAGAATAAGGTGCATAATAGGGAGTGAATTGCGGGGTTTTGTATGGGGGTCATGAGTTGTGGGCCTCTAGCTGGCCAGGGGAATAATCCCTTTACTGACGATTTAGCATAGTGTAGGGGTCCGGTCGCGGTCGATGATGCTTCTCAAGGGTGACTTGTTCGTGTCCTTGTCACGAGCTCTCATAATTAATGGTACAGAGGGGGGGGCGGTAAGTAGCTGGGCTTTCTTTTTCGACTGTTTGTCATGTTCTCTCGCTACTGCTTTTCTGTTCGATGCGTTGTACAGCACCTTACCCAAAATCTTGGGGCAAAGAGGAAGGTTGTTTGAAGCATGAACTTTACTACATGTCAATTTCTTATATAATATATTAATTATATATATATATATATATATAGTATATATTATATATATATATATATATATGATATTATATATATATATATAATATTATAGATATATGACTATATATATATGATATATTATATATATATTTTTTTTTTTTTTTTTTGTTTTTTTTTGAGGTTCAGGACTTACCACGATCGCACAGAGAATCGTCAAACTTTCTTAGAAATAAAATCTAGGTATTTCATCAGAACTCTGGTTTCTCATTTCTTTACTTTCTCTCTCAAACTGTCAACAACTTCATGGGTCAAAAATAAACGCTGATATAATTATATAAAATTATATAAAACTAATGTTTTCCCAATACTTAAAGGTAACAAATCATATATATAAAGAAATCACTCTTGCAAGAAAAGAAAATAGAGTTATTTGTTATAGTGGGAGGATTCGATAAGTTGGGATATACTTTAGAAGGTGCTTTATGGCACCATAAAGTGGAAAATGACGACGCGAATAGGGTTCAGTGGGGACAATCAATGACGAGTATGGTGAATTAGATTTGACGGGGTATGGCGAGTAGCATGTGTTGGCTTGTGAGTGATTTGGTGTGGCCGATACCGGAGCGTGCACAGGTATCACAGTGCAAGAAAGATTTAAATCTTGTGAGGTTCAGGAATGGGCCAACCATCTTAAGGTAGGATATCGTTCGATTCTCCTTTTTCGATAAAAAGTCTGCTGAGTTTTTTATTTGTGGGGTTGAAGAAATGGATAGCCATGGAATACGCCCATTGGTTGATATTCTCAATAGCAGTGTGGAAGTTTCGTTCAAGGATTGGCAAGCCCTAGCACCAGAACCGGCAAAGTATAGCGCAAGGTACATCAACGTAAGAGAATAGATTGACCGTAAAGCTGGGCGTGCAAGTAACGAAGCCATTGATCCGAGAGCAAATAGTAATACCCTTAGAACACTACCTTGGAACACCTTCATCAAGAGTAAAGTGGCGTGATAAAACAGATGAGCAACGAACCTGGATGTGATCTATGTGACAAGAGGCATTTAAGTGAATCGGAGAGGCTAAATAGTAAATATCACTTGAAAAATGCCATGCGGAAACCGTTCATCAAGATCTTAGTGGCGTGATAAAACAGAAGAGCAACGAACATGGATGGATCTAGTTCGAAGAAGGCATTAATAAATAGAGGGAGCCGTCCTCGGAAGACCGCAGCGCGTGGAATGTATCGGGAACCCCAGTTCTCCAAGTTGTGACATCAGCTTTAAAAAAGTAAAAAAGCCAACAAGAACATCCCACCCAGTTGATAGGGGCTCTCCAGAATGATTATTGATGCCATTTTAAACAAGGGATCGTTGGTTGAATGAATTCTTTTTGGGAAACCACAACTGGGAGTTTGAGACATCGTCTGGCGATGTCCCAGAACTGGCAGGCGGCGGCCTGAAACCATTTTCTTTAATTTACCTGTATGACAGGTTAGCGAAATTGGTTTTTGGTTGTCCACCAACTTCGGATCTTTCCCCAGGTTTAGTAAGAGGGATTACAAAACCTGTAGTCCAAATAGATGAAAAGAGGATCTCGATCCAGATTCTGTTTCGACCAGCAAAAACGAAGATGCAGAAGGGTGAAGTATGACACAGCATAAGTTGAAATCAGGTCTTGGGCAAAGGCAAATCTTTGCTATTCGTAGATGCAGTTAATACTCTAGAAGGTGTGAGAGTACGGTCTATAAGGTATCGAATCTTCCATTTCGCTGTTGAAAAGTCTGGATACAATTAATTTGTCAAATTTTTGAAAGGCTGTTTGGGATAGGCGAAAGAGCTCGTAGTAGCAATGCAAAACAGTAAGCCTAAATGCATCTGCACGCTGCCTGAGCAGGAATCGTTTCGGTATACTAGGCCCCGTATAGAGAGAGACTCATCGGACTGCAAGGAGTCTGTGTGGATCGCGGCATTGATATTTTCTGTGCAACTTCTACACTAGAAGATATCAGAGTTTGTAAGAGTGTAGCGGTCGAAAGTATAAGTTGAAGTATTGTTTTGCCGTGTTGTTGACGATTAATGTG
>JABUQX010001970.1:0-12500 GCA_015478945.1 Trachelipus rathkii | reverse complement strand
AAACAGTAGGGGGTGAATAATAAAATATAATTATTAAATATAATAATAAATTAATAAATTTAATAATATAATAATAATAATAATCAATGATATGTTATATTATAAATACAAATAATTTGGAGAAATCTTCCAAACTAGGGATTGGATGCAAAGAAATAATTGCTCTATAACTTTTGAGTATAATGAGATGCTATATTCTTTGGGCAAGGTCTAATATTTGATCCTAAAGAAAAGATCCATCACTCAATAATAAATTCAATGCAGAAATACTAAATGTGCTGCTAACCTTCGGTAAAATACATACAATTTAATCTTGAATACATATAGGAATACATTGGGTGTCGTATAACTAGTATGGATATAAAACAAAGAGTATTGGTTTAAAATGTCCATAAATACCTGATCTATTTCCATTTCTTCATCAGATAGAGCATCCATGGAATATGACACATGATGGGATCTTGGAGAAGGGATCTCACTAGTGATTAGGGTGCAGACAATTTGCAAAACTCTTCCAATAACAGGTCTGTCTTCTATTACCCTATAGATAGATAGATAGATAGATAGATAGATAGATAGATAGATAGATAGATAGATAGATAGATAGATAGATAGATAGATAGATAGATAGATAGATGATAGATTAGATAGAGTTAGATAGATGGGAGATTAGATTAGTATAGATACGATAGATAGATAGAATAGATAGATAGGATAGATATGGAGTAGTAAGATAGATAAACAGATAGATCAGATAGATAGATAGATAGATACGATAGATACATACGATAGATAGATAGATAGATAGATAGATAGATAGAATATGATAATTTTAAATAAAGATAGATTTAGATAGATATTGATAGATAAATAGATTAGATAGACTAGATAGATAGATAGATTAGATTAGATAGATAGATTATGATAGATAGATAGTTATAGAGGTAGATAGGGATAGATAGAGGTAGATTATTAATAGAGTGGATAGAAGACATATATCGAGAGTGAGGATAGATAGATAGATAGAGATAGATATAGCAGATAGAGATAGAGATAGAGATAGAGATACGAGATAGAGATAGATAGATGATTATGATAGATAGATAGATAGATAGATAGATAGATAGATACTGACTTAATGATAGATAGATAGACCCTACCTCATATTATACTATTATATACCTATAATATATATAGCGTCATATATAATATATATACTAATATATGTATATATTATATATATATTATATAACTAATATAATTATATCATATTATATATATATGGAGATATATATATATATATATATACTATATTATATAATATCCTTCTTCCACGGATCTAAACCGACTCTGAGGGGTGGGAGCCTTAAAGTAAATATAACATGACACTAACGTCTCGAAACATAGAAATCCCTTACCCCCTCCCTACACCTATTAAGTACGAGGCCGTCGAAGCTCAAAAAATTCAACACTAGAGATTCACAACATCGAGATGGACCCACACTGTGTTATCTCGGGTCAATGCTCTAGAGCCTATTATTCTCCCTTGGACCACAGGTTCACAACAATCAACAATTGCCCCCTTCACATAATACCCCCCATTCCACTCATCCCCTACCTATTTATTCACCAATCCTCTCGTACTGCTAAATTCCACATTGGCGCTTTCCTAGGCACTTCTTTTATTGACTTCAATCCACTTTTTCCTTGCCCTCTCAGTCGGTCGATTCCCAACACACTCGCCTCTATTCACCCGCTTAACCAAACGATTATCATACATCCTTTCCATATGACCAAACCATCATAATACACCTATCAATTCTTCTCACACCTAACACGCCCTTAAGATTTTCCATATGAACCAGAATGTACCTTAAGTATCTATACCTTCATTACTTCCTACACTTATAGTTTAGCCACGTTATAATATTAAACACCTATGGTCCCAACATAGTCAATTTATGTAATGAACCATAGCGCTACTCGAAGACTTGGTCTCCCACTTGCCTCTTCTACCAAAGTTTTTTCGCAATGGCAGCAGTCACCTTTCTACCACTCACAACTTTCCTACTACCCTCTGCATCATCCGTCCCCTGTTCATCCAACATATAGTCTAAGTATTTAAACTCGGATACTTGTTCCAGTTGCCTACCAATCCAACATAATATCTCACTGCGGACCTCCCCGGGGCCCACCCCCATCACCTTACGTCTTGTTTACATACTTTCAAACCCCTCCTTTTATCACACCCTGCCAAACCCTTTCTACCACATCCTCTCAAACTTTCTTTCAGATTCACCACATCAAACCTAGTCAAAAATCATTTGTGCACAATAAGCAGGGCACACTCCACTCTCTTCCATTCTCAACTCAGTCTTGAATCCCCCTCCCCTGCCATCCCTTACCTTTAAGTTCTCTTTCATCGCACCCCTTATGTCGTGTATAAATAACTTAACATAGCCATTGTAGACAATAACACATCCCTGCCCCTCATTCCACTATGGGTTCCATATTTCTCCATGCCAACTTTCACTCCTTTATTCTTCTTAGCACGCTTCATCAACTATTAACCCACATTTTATTATTTGAATCTCCATTCGAGAAAGCTATACCGGGACCATTAACTACCATATATATATTAACACGATTCCATAGAGTGTTTACCTATTAATCCTTCATACGTGGTACTTGCTGCCAACTCCATACAAACCAAAAATGAGTTTGTTCTATTCCTCTCTTTATTTACTCACCCATTTGCATTAATGTATAAATTTAATCTACACATCCTTTACCACTTCTAGGGAATGCCATTCCTTGTTCTTTCAACAACAAGCCCCTCAGTCACTCGATGTCACTTCTCTTTCCAAACAAAATGGGACCAGCAACTATATTCTTGCCTAAACAAGTTCAATAGCACTATTCCCTTATAGTTTTTACAAATCCCGTTATACAAGGGTACTATCACTGCTCTCCTCCAATCCATCTGAACTACACGCTTTCACAAACGCTATATTACACAACTTCCATATCCAGTCAATCAGAATCTCACCTCCAGCTGGACCTCTAAACTCTAAAGGCTCAAGAAATTAACCTGAAATTAAGAGCGTGGTTCGGGAAAAGCCTAGGCTTGCTTTCATCACGTTATCAATATAAAAAGAAGACCTAACTTTGCCGATTATGTTGCTTATTGAAAAATATTTACAAAATAAATATACTGATACAAGTAAATTTTTTATTACTAAATTAATAAATATAAAAAGTTAGTTATGTTCATATAATATTGAATTTAAAAATTTTTTGGAAAACATGTTGTTCTTGCGCGCTTTTTGAATTAGTATACTCAGCAAATTATAAAGCATTTAATGAGACTCCATCATATGAATTTTATGAAATTAAAAAAAAAAAATTATTACAAAAGTATTCCCAGAGTCAATCTTGGGAGATTTAGCGAGTTATAAACTGCCTGCAGAAGTATGAGAGATTCGAAAATGTGTGTTTATTAACTCCATCCATCCTGGTCATTAGAGTGCTGTCCATATGAATTTCACAGGGCATACAAATTACAGGCTCGGGCGCCATCACACCTTAAAATTGTTAAATAAATGTTAAAATGTTCTAAATTTATTAAAAAAAAAAATCGAATTTAAAAATTACATAAAATAGTTTAAGCCTAAATATTGTTTCAATTAAATTCCTCATTATTAATGTTCTTCTACTGTTGAAATATAAGCTTCTAATTATTTTGATTAATCATTGTTAACGATAAAAACATCACATACAAAAACGTTGTAAAATATAAAAGATACTTCACTTTCTCTGCATTTTCTAGTAACATTTTCCTACTGACGATTAATCTGTATTTTACGTGAGTTTTGGCCATTAAGATTTTGTTTTGCTAAGACTAATCTATCGCTGACTTAAATCAAAATGCAAAGGGAATATCTTATAAAACATCTTTTCAAATCCATTCCAATATCTTTTACCTCTGCAGTATGTAAATAACAATTTCAAATTAATTTCAAAAATGGTATATGGTGAAATGTTTTAATTTCTTTGGGATATTTTTGAAGATTTCTCATTCACAAAGGCGCATCACACAGCACCCTCTGCTTCGGTCTCTTCACTATAGCTTTTTTAAACAATATACACATATTCGATCCTTTTGAAAAGTTTTAATACGAATTGTAAATGCCTACTAACTTATGCTTACTTTAGATAAAGTCACAAGCATATTATATTGGAACTATAGTCATTGCAATTAATCATGTTTCATAAAAAATTTATATTCAAGTTTGGTAAAGTTAAGTTTTTAATATTTTTATTTACTAATATGTCTCAGAAATAATTATAAGATATAATAAAATGAAAACTTTAAAAATATATTTTAATCAACTTTATTGCGAAATACTAAGATAATTTAAGCTATAAGTCAATGTTTTTCACACTTCTTTCTCATTGAAAAGACATCAAACTCTCCCGGCTTTACAACCCTTTGTAAAGTTGTAACAATCATTAAAAAAAATAAATGCTGTTACAACACCTAAATAAACTATAATTTGGTACTGTAGCATATTAAGAAAAATAACTAAAATCTGCCCAAACTTCAGAACACATGATTAAATATATAATAAAAGTATGCTCTTACTGTGATAAACTGTTAACATTTTGTAGCATACTGACTAAATCTGGGTCTTGTATATATGCTAAAGACGATGGATCTTTCTTTAAAGCAGGACATTCTGTTACAAGTCTAGAAATTTGCTCTGATGTTCGCAATTTCTGAAGAAAAAATAAAATAAAAATACAGAGATTATCACATCATTCACAGGTAATTTTGTTTTTATTTTTAAATTAAAAAAATTACCTCGATATAACTTCTAAAATTTGGACTTGATGTAGCTGTTCGTAGAGAGACTAATAATTGTTGAACTTCAATAAGACTTAACGGAGGCACTACAGGGAGGCTAGTATCTAATTATATATATATATATATATATATATATCATATATATAAATATATAATATATTAATATAATATATATATTATATATATATTATATAGATATATATAATATATATAATATATATATATATATATATAATATATATATATTATTATATACTAATATATATATTATAATATATTATATATATATATATATATATATATATATATATATATATATATTATATATATATATATTAGGGATGTGCGGAATAGTGAAAAAGCCGAATACCGAATACCGAATATTCGGCTAAAAGTATTCGGCCGAATACCGAATATTTCGGCCGAATAACCACTTCGCTATTCGGCCGAATAGTTATTTCAATGTTCGGTCATCCCATTTAGAAAAAATAAAGAAAATTACACTGGTCAACAAAAAAAGGTGAAACTCTTTTAAAATGGACTTTTGTAAGTGCAAATACAGCAATTCGGAGTGCTTGAATTCCATACAATATCTCGTATTTGATGATATCACATCACGTTTTCGTGCATCAATGGATCCTTATTTGTGCATATTCCCTAAGGAATGACCAAAATTATGGTGCGCACTACGTAGGCTGATAGACGTTACTTCCGGGGCATATATCTACAGTAGTAGCAAGTTTACTGCGGTCGATATTCGGGAAGCATGTGGTAACTTTAGTACGCCTACATGTATGGATGCCAATGACCTGGATGATGTCTATCATCCATCTGAAAAACAGTCGGATGGTTGTCCGTCATTGTTCACCCAGGGTGAACTGAACGATCTTGTATAGAGAGTTGTATTTGCCGAAGTTGTCCTGAGCGGTTGGCTTCGAGGTTGCATGAAAAATGACTACTGGACCATGGCACAAGATTAACATTTTATCGTAACAGAAAGCTGACGCTGCGGAGGCCCTTCCGTCAGATGTAACCTTGTTGTATTGCAGTGAAGTTGCCAGCCTACTACTTCGCTATGGGACTCCCAGCATTACGATGCAGGTGAGTGGCGACTGTTTATTGACACTCCAAGAGCAGTTTAAAGTTGTGTGTTGTTAAACAACGGCAACAGGTATGCTTCGGTTCCAGTAGGGAACTCGGTACGGATGAAGAGAGGAGTATGCAAATATCAAGACAGTTTGGAGAGGTAACAATATATCAGGAACATGGATGGTAAATATGCGTCGACCTCAATAAATGGTAAACATTTTGCTCGTAGCAAGCAAGGTTTCACCATAATATAACCCTGCTTCTGTTGGCATTGGGACAAGCCGGCGGCAAAGGATCAACTGCGACCAAAAGAAATGGCCACCGATGGAACCTGACGCCAGGTGACAGGAACATCGTACGTGAACCACTTGTACAGAGAGAAAACATCATCTTACCACCACTACACATAAAACTTGGTTTGATGAAACAATTTGAGGCCCCGGACCATGATGGTGAATGCTTCCGCTATATATATGCTCAACTTTTCCTGGTCTGAGTGACGAGAAGGAAAAAAGCTGGGATATTTGATGGCCCCCAAATACGGACACTCCTCCGTGATTCCTGCTGCCTTTGCTACAACAAAGACTGTGTTAGATGCAAGAGCGTGGATTTCCTTTTCAGATGTAGCACAGAATTTTCTGGGGAACAGGAAAGCCGAGAACCACTAACATTGCACAGGAACTGCTAGACAGTTTTCATTCTCCTGGATGTAGAATGAGTATAAAGTTGCACTACTTACATTCTCACCTAAGAAGATTTCCGGATAACCTAGGCGATGTTAGTGATGAGCGGGGTGAACGCTTCCATCAAGATCTAAAGTTCATGAAAGGACGTTACCAGGACAAGTGGGATATCAATATGATGGCCGACTATTGTTGGAGTTTGATGAGGGATATTCCAGACGCTATGCACAGTAGATCGTCTACGAAGAGAAAGTAACTACCATCGTAGGTATGTTTCATTAAACAAACCCCATTCCTTCTATTACATTCATTTTGGTCCCATATTACTCTTTATTCATAGTTGTATTAAATGTTTTTAACATACATCTATCAAAGACATGTCTCATATCATTTTGCGATTTGTTTTCTCTCCCTTCATATACCAATTAGTAATAATACCTATATATTATATATATATATATAATATATATATATAAATATATATATAATATATATATATATATTATATATATATTATATATATATATATATATTATATATATATTAATAATATATATATTATATATTATATCTTATATTAATATGTGATAGACCCTATTGAAAAAGGTAAAAAATCATAAAAATTTTACAAATCTGTTGTTACACACAAATCTCAACAAATGCCGATGTGATATGCAAAAACCGATTACACTTTTGGAATCAGCACATCATATAATCAATTGCAAAAACCCTGTCCAAGAATTTTTTCATGACTCTACCAGTGCTTTATATACAAAAGTAATAAAAAACCAAAAAGTAAATAAACTATTTCTTACCTATAGCAACCATTCATCATATTAAAAATAATTAAATGAAGATTGAAAAGTTCGTAGTTAAAGATATTAAACTAAACTGCATTTGAATAAGCTCTAAGGTTTAAAATGACAGAACATAGGCACAGTTTCGCCATTTTCAGGGGATAATCTATTTCTTGCGGCTTCATAAATATTTCCTACTGTTCTAAATATTCTTTCACTTTCGACTGATGATGTGGAGCTGAAAAGGTATTTTATTCATAAAAATTCATAAAAACTATTTCTTAGTGTTTTTCCAACCAATTGAAGAATTCATGTCTTCACTGTCAAAGTAGGCAAAAACTTATTATATTTGTTTATTCTTGATGTATTCCGTATGTAGTCTTTTACTTTTATGTACAATAATTCACATCGTCAGAAGAATGGACTTTCTTTTTTCACTCTCTCACTTTATTTTCTGTATGACGATTTTTGATGCCACAATTTCTTTAAAACAATCAATTAAAGAAGTGAAAAAAATGGAACCTTCAGCTTCACTTTCCCCACTACATGAATCATCGTCAGCAAAGGAGTCAGAAGCTAAATTTTCATGCATTTCTTATCCATGCCTCAAAACGGGACCATATTTTTACTATTCATCTGCATTCATGTTGAAAAAATTTAGCTTGAAATCGCAGATTCTAAGAAAGTAGCTACACACAAAGATATATCACATATAAAAACTTAGAAAGTCTTTTTTTACTGATTTCTTAAGCTCTTCAACGAGCGTAATTATTTCCACTGAAGCTTTGGCTTTTAATTGCCTTATTTAAAAATAGATTTATTGCTAAAATGGAAGGATCACTTGGGCGGGCGACTTCACGTTTAATGCTTGTTTTAGTGATGTTGCCAAATGGCTCAAGTAAATGGAATTTTGCCACTGAAAATCAGTCAAAATTTTCTGATTGCATTCAGAAGCGTATATGGATAGGCGGAACTTTTTTGTTCAAAAACGAATCGTTTAAGCATATTCATAATTCTGTTCAGCATGTAAGAAACGTCTGGAATTAATTTATGCTGTTTTACATTCAGCTGCATCTGTAAAGTTTTAAGCTTTTCAGCTGCCGTTGCTGAATGCGTTGGAAAATGAGAGGATATCTTCTGCAAGTAAATAAAATATCTTAAACAGACTTCTGACATAATTATTGAATCGTGAATGCATAGGTGCAACATGTGAATAAAAACATGAAATGATAGCAAGCCACTCTCCCTAATTATACCATCTACCATGTTTGGTCCATTATCCCGTATCCCTAATGAATTCTATTTTTAGAATATTGAAAATGTCAAAGCCCTTATAGGATCTGACAAATGACAAAGATTTTCGCCATATGGCGCTACAAATTTGGCTATATTTTTATTTATTTGGAAAATAAGTTTCAAAAATTTCAATTTTAAATTGAAATAACTTTCCGCTTATTGTTGCACGTAATTATTGTTATATTAAAGCTCAATAATTCGGCCCGATTTCGCAAAAAGCCGAATACGAATATTCGGGGCATTTGGCCGAATAGGCGATACCGAAATACTTACCGAATATTCGGCAATCCCTAATATATATATACGGTGTATATAATATATATATATATATATATATATATATAATATATATATTATATATAATATATATATATATATATATATATAATATATATATTATATATATATTTATATATATATATTTATATATATATAATATATGTATATATATAATATATATATATATATATATAGTATATATATATATATATATATATATATATATATATAGTATATTATATATATATATTATATATATATATATAATATATATAATATATATATATATATATATATATATATAAAATATATATTTATATATATATATATATATATTATATATGTTATATTATATATATATCTTCTTCCTCTTCTCTACTGTTTTACAGAAGACTGGGGGTAAGGATGCATGTCATGCACCGGAAAGAGAAAAGCAGTAGAAGAATGACAAAAGTCGGAAAGGAAAAAGCCCAGCCTTACCGCCCCTCTGTACCATTAATTAGTGAGAACTCGTCACAGACAGAAAATCCACCCTAGAGCTTCATGGGACCGCGACGGACCCTCACTATGGTAAATCGTCAATGTAAGGGTTCATCCCTTGGCCCAGGTGGGCCACAACCATGCCCCCATACAAAACCCCGCCATTCACTCCTATTATGCACCTTTATTCTCGCCTCTGCCAAACTCACATTTCTCTCCTTCAGACATTCGTCCACCGACGCACTCAAATAACAAAACCACCCCCACACACCTTTTTTTTTTTTTTTTTTTTCCCCCCTTTTTGCCCCAAAAAAAAAAAAGGCGCCGGTCGGTCCCAACACACTCGCCACTATACATCCGCTTAACCAACCGACTATCATTCATCCTGTTTCCACATGACCAAACCATCTCAACATACTTTCATTTATTCTCTCATTTACCCCTTTCTTCACACCACACAACTCTCTAATACGTTCATTCCTCATTTTATCAATTCTTCTCACACCTAGCATGCCCCTAAAATTGTCCATCTGAACACATTGAACTTTAGATCTATACTTCTTATTCCAGACCATAGTCTCACTACTATGCAATAACACAGGTAACAACATACCCTCATGTAAGACCCTAGCGCACTCAAGACTTAGTCCCTTTACATTCACCAAGGACACCAGCCACCTTCCTGCCATTCACAACTTTCCTACTACACTCTGCATCATCCGTTCCCTTCTCATCCAAACACATACCCTAAATATTTAAACTCAGACACTTGTTCCAGCTGCTCACCATCTAACATAACTTCACACTGAGGACTGTCCTCACTCACAACCATAACCTTACTCTTATCTACGTTTACTTTCAAACCCCTCCTTTTACACACCCTGCCAAATCTCTCTTATAAATATATATATATATATAATATATATTATATATATAATATATATATATATATATATATATATATATATATATATATATATATATATATATATATATATATATATATATATATATATATATATATATAATTATATATATATATATTCAACTATCTCCTATTCCCAGATTGGGGGTGAGGTGCATATCAAACAGCGGAACAGAAAAGTAATAAAAGAATATGAGGCGGTCGAAAATAAAGCAACAAACCTACCGCCCCCTTTATACCCTTAAGTGAGAACTCGTCGCAGTCAGAAAAATCCACCCAGGGTTTCACGAGACTGCGACGGACCCTCATAGTGGCATCTCAACAATGTAGGATTCATTCTTTGGCCCAGGTGGGCCACAACCATATCTCTTCACAAAACCTCGAACATTCACTCCTGTTATGCACCTTTCTTCTCGCCTCTGCCAAACTCCTTCCTCTCCTTCAGGCATTCCTTTACCGACTCAAAACACTTTTTTTTTCGATCACTCAGCCAGTTGTTTCCAGCACACTCAGAACTATACATCGGTTTACCCAACCGATTATCATCCATCCTTTCCATATGACCAAACTATCTCAATGTACTCTCGTTTATTCTCTCATTTACTCCTTTCTTCACACCACACAACTCCCTAATGAGTTCATTCCCCATTTTAATTCTTCTCACACCTAACATGCCCCTAAGATTGTCTATCTGAATACGTTGTACATTAGATCTATACCGATTATTCCATACCATAGTTGCACTACTATAAATTAACACAGGTAACAACATACCCTCATGCAAAACCCTAGCACACTCAAGACGTAGTCCCTTTACATCCACCAAGGATTTAATTGCATCAGCCACCTTCCTACCATTCACAATTTTCCTACTACACTCTGCATCATCCGTTCCCTTTACATCTAAAATATTTAAACTCAAGACATTTGTTCCAGTTGCTCACCATCTAACATAACTTCACTCCGAGTACTTCCCTCACTCACTACCACAACCTTACTCATATCTACATTTACTTTCAAACCCCTCCTTTTACACACCCTGCCAAACCCCCCCCCCTACCAATCCTCTAAATTCTCTTCTGATTCGCAACACAAAACCAAATCACCCGAACACAATAACAGGGCACCCTCCAGGCCTCCACTTTCTTCCATTCTCCATCATTCTAACGCTTTCTCCTGCAAACCCCAACCTCTAATTCTTTCAAAATCCCATCCATATACAAATTGAATAACCAAGGAGACATAACACATCCCTTCCTCTCTCTCCGCTATTAATATTAAACCAAGCACTTTCAATTCCAATTTATTCTTAACACGCTTCCACTATCGTCATTATATATATACTTTGATTCCATCAGAAATCTACCACCCAACACCATATATCATTAAACCTGCCATAGAGCTTCCCAATTAATCCTGTCATACGCCTATTGCAAATCCATCAAACCTAAATACAATTTATTCCTCTTCTCTCTCATTTTCCCAATCATTTGTTTCAATGCTAAAAATTTGATCCACACATCCTCTACCACTTCTAAATGCACATTGTTCTTCACTAATCAGTCCCTCAGTCACTCGACGTACTCTTTCGACCAATATACCAGCAGATATCTTCCCTATAACTCTCAAAAAACTAATTCTTCTATAATTCCTACAGTTCCCTTATCCCCTTACCTTTATAAAAGGGTACTATTACTGCACTCCTCCAATCCCTCGGAACTATACTCTCCATAAACGCAGTTACACAACTTTCCAAATTCAATTCAATCACCATTTGGCCTCCATTCTTGATCATTTACCAGTAATTCTATCTATGCCTGCAGATTTAAACCATTCTTCAACTTGCTCACTGCTATCCCATTACCTCTACTACTAGTTACCTCGTAGGTCCCCAGATACACCTATCCTCTTGTGACCATCAAACCATAAACACATTCACTATCACAGGGCTTGTAGCGAGTTTCTTATCAAAAAAAGGGAAAAAAGTTGAAAATTTTGAAAAAAAGTGAAGATAATGACTAAGTAAAAAAACTCACAAAAAAAATGACTGAATGTGACATAATTATATATTTTGAGAATCTCCT
>JABUQX010001969.1:0-13022 GCA_015478945.1 Trachelipus rathkii | reverse complement strand
CCTTAAATCTATTCAATACTTAGGGGAAACTTAAAAAATAATGGCAAAAATTAAAATTGAAAAAAAAAATTTAAAGTTAAATTAAAATTGAAAATTAAAATTGCATTATGTTAGGTTAGGTCAGGTCATCAAAAAAAATTTAATTTCTCTAGAACATCTATCTATCATAGATGCGTGTGTGCGCGCGCGCGCGTATGTTCGCCTTAACATTGAAAAAAAATATTGGGGCACTCATGACTTTTGGAACGCGAAATTTGGACGAGAGAAATTATCTACATGAAAACCTATTTTATTATTTATTACTTTTTTTTATCTCACTTTATTTATTTCTTCTTCATTTTTCTCCATTACAATGTGCGCTGATTTCAAAATATATTCAGTTTTACGTAGCCTATCATAGTTTTATTTAAGTTTAAATAAAGCTCATTTAACTCAGTTTGAAGGGTAATGACCACCATTGTGGGGTGAATTGGCCCATCTTTTTAAATTCCTCTTTTATGTATAATTTCAATTTTATATTTTTACTTAATATAAGTAAATGTTTATTATATTAAAATTGTAATAAGTAATTAAAATTTCAAATTAAAATAAGAATAAAAATTGTGGTGGCCCCAATTCACCCCATTCGTGGGACAAAATTTGACACTTTTTTGAATTCATATTTCCATATAAATTTCATTTTTTATTTTAATTTTTACTTAATATAAGTTACCTGTTTATTATATTAAATTAGCTATAGTAATAAAAATGTCAATAATAATAGGCTACATAAAATAAAAATAACAATGGTGGCCCAATTCAACCCATCATCAATTTTATGGGGGGGGGGATGAATCGGGCCAAGTTAGCAGCGATTTAACCACTATGCACTCTTTGGAACAAAAATTTAGTTTTGCCAGTTTAAAAGCTAACATACTCAACTGTATACACTGAAAAAATATATAATTAAAATCTGTCCATAACTTTTCATTTAAAACAAAGTTAAAAAAAACTCGCATTTTTCAAATGTGAAATTCTATTTAAGGACATTTTATACACTAATTTATTATATTTTTTAAAAATATAAAAACTCTCTAGAATTAAAGATAATCTAAATAAAACTTGTAGTACTACCACGATGAGCAAAAAAAAAAAATTTTTTTATTTTAGGCGCAGCCGCCCAACGCTATATAACAGACTGCCGGTATGCGGTATCCGGTAATTCACTATCCGATATCGGCCGCGATATCCGGTTAACTTCCAGCCGGATATCCGGTATCCGGCTATTCGGCTAATTCACTATCCGGCCCATCCCTAATATATATATATATATATATATATTATATATATATATATATTATATATATATAATATATATATATATTATATATATATATATATATATATATATATTATATATATATATTTAATATATATAATATATATACAGTGGCGACTCCAGTAACTTTTACTATCGTGCTCTCTCTCTCTCTTCTTCTCTCTCTCTCTTCTCTATATATATATATAATATAATATATATATAATAATATAATAATATATATATATATATATTATATTATATATATATTATATATTATATATATAATTATAATAATATATTACATTTTGTCACCACCACTCACGGCAGAGCCCTATTCCAGGAGGGGGTGTTGCACACTCAGTTATTCATAAACTAACGCAAACTACGCAGATTGAGCACAGACCCAGGCTTTAAAGTGAGAGGAGATTAATTCAGCAGGAAACACAGAAGAGGAAGAGAATTCTACAGAACAGAGGTGGCAGGAAGAAAGGAATGCACCGCAGCGAACAAGCCTAGAGTTACCAATATCACACAAAACTCATGCGCCGACACAGCACCCCTTGTGCTACGAGGCGGCGTAAAGGTGGTGGTACTCGAGTGATAAGTTCCCTCGAGCACCTGCCGCTGCGTTACCTATAGAAAAGAGAGATAAAGCACCAACATCGCCGCCCGCAAAGATAGAGGGTCAAAGGAACTGGAAAGTACAGAACAGTTTATAAGCCTTTTGGCCTTTGACTCGACCCTATCCAAAAGCCGGGTGAAACCAGAGCCCCCCCAGATATGAGAACAGTACTCCATACAAGGGCGGATGAGGCCCTTGTATAGCTTGGAGCAACCGTGGAAGAGGATAAAAAGTCTCGCAGCCTACATAACTCCCAGTTTCTTGAGGCACCCTAGGCAACGTTGTGATGTTGAGGGTTCCAAGACATTTTGTTTATTTAAGCCAAGGATGTTTATATTGTCAACAGGAGAGACGAGAGAACCGTCGAAAGAGATAGGAAAGTTAGAAGGTGTCTTAGAGAGGGAGATTTGTAGAAGTTGGGTTTTTAAAGAATTGAATTTCACAAGGTTGAGACGACCCCACCCTCAAATTCTAATCCAGGTCAGCAAGAATAAAATCGTAAAGATAAAACTAGAGTCAATCTAGAAGTAAAGAGGGAGCAGATTTGAAATGGAGTTGAAGATGAGGATCGATCATCGGCAACGAGTGGATGAGTTAGATGTGCAGTGAGAAGATCATAATGAAAGTAGAATAAATATATATTATAACCCTGAGAAACACACTATTGAAGAAAAAGAAGTAAGTCGCCCATCAACAAACAGGCCGATATGGAGTGATTTTAAGAAAACTAGCATAAGTAAGCAAAGAGAAGGAGGAAACCCAAAGGAGGGGAGCTTGGAGAGCAGTGACGCGTGCCATACCCGGTCAAATGCCTTGGATATGTCAAGCGCCACCACACAAGTCTCCCCGTAGTTCCTGAGGACGGAAAACCATAAATCAGTTAGATAGGAAAGTATATCGCCAGTAGACCTCGAGCGCCGAAAGGCCGTACTGGCGATCGGAAAGAAGTAAATGAGACTCCCAGATGATCTAAGAAAGAGAGTTGAGAAGAGGTTTCAAAGATCTTAGAAGAATACAAGTGAGAGCCTATAGGGCGATAGTTAGAAGGATCAGAGCGGCTTCCTTTTTTCGGAACAGGTTGGAATGTGCGTGCTTCCAGGAGCTACGAAGAAAGTGTTAGTATTTAGACATAGAGAATATATTTGAAAGATGGGCGGGGACAACATATATATAGTATATATATATATATATATATATTATATATATATATATATATATAATATATATATATATATATATATATATATATATATATATATAAAATAAGTCTTCTTTCTAAACCGTTTTCTTTTTCTAACGTTTTCTGTAGTTCGATTCCAGGAATAACTTTAACATTTAAAATCAATCTAAATTCACAGACACCGTCTCCGCCAATCGATATGGGCATGAACTGCCGACATTTTCAATGGGTTAAAAACGTTATTTAAAGCGGTTATTCTTACCTTTTCGTTTTAATTTTGCATAATCTTTCATTTATTTGACCAACTTTAGCCAAAAAAAATAAGAGAATTTTAACGTAACATCACGAAAATTGCATAAATAGATTGTTTCTATAATGTTAACTCGTGCTGAGCACGAGTAGCACGAGTGCAGGATTCGCCTCTGTATATATATTATAAATGGTTACAGCACTTAGAATCGCTTTCACATAGTGATACACTTAAGCACAGGAATCGGCTGGAAGGTCTTCACTTTCGCCCAAATCTTTTGCTAGTGGGCGATTTTCAAGGTTCAGGCCATGTATGGGTAAAAACAACGTCCAACTGCGTCAGAATTTTATTTTACAAAAATCAAAGAAGATATAGTCCAAAATTACAGGAACGCAAGGTAAATCATTTCATAACATAAATTGAAGATACAATATTAGGTGCGCCGTTAGGTCCGATAATGAGTGCCACGCAAGGTCCAATACTAGAAGCAGAACACTAGGTGCCTAAAACAAGAATAACATAATAATAAAAAAAAATCAATGTGGGACATTTTAACATTTAGTGAAAAAGATTACTAAGTTTTATGACATGAAATAGGACACTGTTTTAAATTATACAATAAAATTAAAAGTTTAAAAATTTTTGTGTCTTTTCTTGATGACGAAATTACATGAAAAACACAAGGAAAAAATAGATTATTCATTCTAAGAATAAGGTATTATAGCAATAAAATTTTAAGCTAATTTTTCTTAAAAATTTTAGACAACATATGACGCTGTGAACTTTAAAATTAAAAATAAAATCTCTACTTGGGTTGATACATTTAAACAAATTTTCTCAAAAGATCTATTGAACATACAGTGTGTCACTTTTTAATTTAAAACATAAGTGAAAATAAAAGTATTCTTTTCCTTGATCAGATTTACATTAGAAACTAAGAGAATAAAACAAAAATTTGGAATCCATCGTTGCTTCTATAGGTGCTTTTCAAATTAAAAGTAGAAGATGATAAGTTGAATTTTATTTGTGTTAATTTTTTTTAAGTCATTGTTGTAATGTAAATTCCGATAGCAAGTAAGATATTTAATCATTAAACAAGAGTGCGCGAGGGGCTTGATATAAAAAAAATGATAAAAAAAAATGGGAGGAAATTTACATAATATTCTTTAGAGGTGCGAAGGATGTTCAAAGTTCCATAACATAACAGGGCCAAACATTATTTTATTATAGCATACACGAACATTATAACTATTATTTTTATTATTATTATTATTATTATTATTATTATTATTATTATTATTATTATTATTATTATTATTATTATTATTATTATTATTATTATTATTATTATTCGTGGGAAGACAATAATGTGGTTCCTATGGCTATTAGAATTTAGGGCCTCACTCTTAAGACTAGTAGGGAAATATCGCGTATAAAAGCTTAAAAAGGCCAGGAAATATTCACCAAAAAAAAAACTTTACATTAAAAGTTTAGATACAAATGGAAAGGATGGAGCTCGATAAGGCTATCACAAAGGGGAAGAAAATACATATAAATTAACATAAGAGCAGAGTGGAAATTCGTAGGTTACTAATAAAAGGGGTCAGGTGCAAAAATAAATGTAACTAAGTGGTTTAAAAAAAGAAAATCGGACCTGAATTTGAGGTGACAAAAATTTATATTCACTTTGGAAATAAAGCTCGTGAGGGTGTTTATTCAAAAATGTTGGGGATAACGCAAGAAGAAAAATATTAAAAAAATTTAGTTTGGTTAACGTTGTCTAGTTCCTGTAGTAACGGAAAACTTATAAACCAAATCTCACTGTGTCTTTAAAAATAAAATAAAGAAAATAAAACTTTGAAAATTCTAAAAAAAATAAAAAGGGAATTTAAAAAAAAATCAAATATTCCAACGAAGTAATTTTGTGGACGAAATTTCTATAATACCAAACTGTTAAACTAAAATATTTACGACCGAAATGTAAAAGTCGTGTGGAAGAATAAAATGTATAAAATCAAATATAGACTTACCAGAAATCACTAAGAGGAAACCGATTTAATAACAACTTATCGGTAACATTGCTAAAGAAATAATGATTTTGGGAAATCTAAAGGAATTACTCTTTGGGGTCGAGGAGGACGCGGGAGAGGTGGAGGGGATTTGAACTTCAGATTTTGATATCAGAGTTAAATGAAAATAAAAATAAGATAGTCTAGAGCAAATAACAAAATTTGATAAAATGCGAACTTTGAAAGTGTGATAAACGATTTTTTGAGCTTACGTGAGAAAAAAATAAATATAGAAGAAAGAAAATAGTGATATAAAATTTATCTGAAAGTCTTCGGATTGAAGATAAACTGATAATGAAAAGGAGAAATAGATATCTCTAATTTTCCTTTTCATTTAATCTTTAACAAATAAATTCATTGTTAAAGAGTTCCCCCTGCCAGTGAAAAGAAAAGGTAATTGAACTATGCAATTGTTGCAGGAGGGTTTGAAGAGGTGGGTTCTAATGAAGTATCCCACTGAGGATATAATGGTTTTAGTTTCAACTTGGAAGTTTGAAAAGTTACAAAAATGTGGATGAACAGGTGGAGATTCAGGAAGTTACGAATCTTTTGCAATCCCTTGTTTGGAAGCGGAAGAATGGGAAGGATGTCTGAAGATGTATCTATCTGATACTAGAGTGCAACCTTGAGGGAGATAATATAAAATACTGGTGATAAATCTGGGTTGGTTCCTATGACATGAGAGAGAAGCTACAATTTGGGAAGGAAAGTAAGGTTTAGATTTCTGCTTCAAGAGTGTAGGGTGTGTGGTAAGGATAAGGATTATACTTGCAATGAATGGTGTTGTTTCAAAGTTTAAGATGTATGCAATAACCTTAATAACGTGTGCATTTTTAAATCTTGATATATTTGGTTAAAATGAGAGGCAAAGAAAAAGAATATGGATTAAGAAATGTGTTTAATGAAAATGTTCGAGTGCTGGGGGGTTAAATTTTAGTGAAAATCTGTCTCCGTGTTTTGACCTTGCAAAAATTGAAATGAATTTAAGTTATCTGTTAGTAATTACATTAAATTTCATCAATAAATAGATTTTTGATTTTACTAGTAATAAAATTAAAAAAATATATGGGGAAGCAAAAATTATATTTGTTCTATTTAAAAATTTTCTTTAAATCTGTTAAAGTAGTAGTATTTTGATATTTTGTTTTCTAATTTCAGGGAGAAGATTGTTAATATCAAGGTAAAGAAGATCCAATTTCTCAAACATTTTGTGTGTGAAGATAGGGGAGAAGAAAAGTTTCATGAGAAAAGGGTTGTATATTGGATTAATAAGCAAATAAAATTTGAGATTTTAGTGATCTTACCATTAATTTGTTATAAACTTTTCTTTTTAATATTCTTTAATGAAAATGAGTTTACGGTTTTCATCTTTTACATGTTAGAAATGTCTTTTCTAATATGTTTTGTTATTTATACATTGATGTAAATAAATGTAAAATAGCCGGCCCGTGGCACTTTAAAAGAAAATGTTAACAATTCTAAAAATAGTTGTGAAGAGGTACAGATGTTCCTGTGTGAGGAAGGAAAAGGATAAATAGATGGTATAAATGAATCTGTGTGATGTGAGGTCGTGTTGATGTGTGTGGGAGTTTTGGATTGGAATGTGTTTTGTTACAGTGATAAGTCTGTTAAAGAAGGAGGTATTAGTGTGGTTAATGTCCTTGTGTTGAGAGTGAAAGGTATTGAAAAATGCAATGAATGTGGCTTTAAAAGAGTGTGTTTGGGTAAATTTCTTGAAGTGTGTTCAAATAACATAATGTGAGTGTTCTTTCGAGTTTATACACATAAGAAAATGAAGTGTGTGTGTAATGTTTCAGTCTTGACCGTGTGAAGATTTATGACAATGTAAGAGTGTGGAAATTTCTGTTGTGAGAGAAATGAGTGAGCTAATTTTTGTGTTGAATGCGTGGAGAATATATGATTTGCGAAGAGGATATTTGGAAAGTTTTGTACTAGCGAGAGAAAAAAATAAGAATCAGAACGCGAAATGCACATAGGTGCGGTTTAAGTATTATTTGGAGAAGTGGAGAAGTGAGAAATTTGAAAAAGAGATTTGACAAGTGTGTCGTGTGAAGACATGAGGCATGATTCTGTTGAGGAGGGATCAACATATGATCAATAAAGAAAACAGGTGGGGTGGGTGACCACCATAAAGATCGCGATAGTGGTTTCCTGAGAATGAGGTCATCATATAGGAAACGCATTATTATGCAACGAAATATGCTGAGATTCTTTAAAAGGGGGAGAATAAGTTAAATATTTAATGAGAGTTGCGAATGACTCAGTGTGATATGGAACTTTTATCGCTAAATCCTGAGCTTTACTTTGTGAATGTGCTAAACATTGTTCTTTTATGCGAACTGGAGGAAAATAAGGAGCATGCTGAAGAGTAGAAAGAGCTTTCACTCTAGCGGTGGGCAAAGGTAAGAGAGATTTAACCACTGGAGAACTACTAAAAGGTGAGGAAGTGTTATAAGCATGGTTACTATTCCATCTAAAAGCGTTAGTGCTAGTATCTATCTTATTGGGGAATAGAGTCTTGGCATGTGCTTTGCCATTTCCATTTTCTACAATATTAACACTACCTAAATTTAAGTTCCCGCTATAGGCATGCGCGTTGCCAATGTCTAAATCATCTATATTAATGCAAGTCTCAGTGTTGCCTACAGCGTGAGGAGAAGAGTCCCCTATAAGTTTCCCATTTAATAAATATTCCTGAGAACACATGCTACTTTCAGGACAAACCCTAGCTAATTTTGAATTGAAATTTGCGATACCATTTTCAGTCTCAGTCATGCTAACCGTACTGTTAGGTATAAGAGAATTTTCTACCCCGTGAAAATCATGCAATAAATTAGTGTTAAAATCCCTATTGAAGCGTACATTATGAGCTAAACTATTAGAGTGATTTGGAGTATTAACATTATAGGTGTAATGCATAAAGCTTTTAACCCCATTTGAATTTATATTATCAAGAGAAATAGGTTTAGCGCATGCATTAGAGCTATCTTTGACAAGTGTGTCAGCTGGCGAGCTGCGAACATTGTGAGTCCCACTGGGGGGATGTGCGAAAGTGTGGGGAGATCGCCTCCTGGATTCGGGATAAAGAAGGTCCTTCTCCAGTTAATAACTAGATCTTCTCTACTAGCGAATGAAAGAAAGATCTGGTGGGCTCCGAGCTATGGTTTTTTTAGGAAGGAATTTACCACTGCGGAAGCTAGTCTTTGTGGAGTGTGTCATTAAGGAGAAAAAACATTTGAAAATGCCCATCTTGGGTCAAATGATTGCGGATTTTCCGGCGAGAACAAGAATTCTTGTTTTTTTTTTGTGGAAGTTGTGGCCGCAATAAGTGTTTGCCAAGGGGGAAGGAGGGGAGAGTGTTTGTTATTCGTGATTTATTTGTGATTGATCTCCCCTATGGGTTTACGGGGGAGTTTTTTATTGAACCATCGTTTGTTTCCAACTCCCTCAACAATTAAAAATATACTTATTAACAAAATACGAGAAATATCAATAGAAACAAAACCTTTTTTTGGTTTTGAAAATTAAAAATTGAGATAATTATGAAACCGCCAAATGTATTGAATGAGAGTTAAATAAAGTGAAAATAAAGGGCAACGTTTGGCATATTAGTTTAGGTATAGTCAGTCATTCAAATTGAACAATTTAATATTCTCTTCATAGAACTAATTCATTATCTTTATCATTAGATTGCGGTGTGGGTGTCTACTGCGAGCCGCCGGCAGTCGTTCGCCTTAACGATTGAAAAGTAAAATTATGAATGTGACGGCTGCGAAAGGTAACAAAATTAATCGTACAAAACCTATATTTATGTGTTTATTTGGTCTCCATCGTGTGACCGGAGGAAAAAGCCGCATTACCAGGTAAATATGTTAGAAGAGGGGATATTGGCTTCATTTAAAATTGATTTTTAAAAGATTCCAGAGGAAATATTAACAAGAGAATGCAGGGGGTTTGACGTTTGCCCTCGAAACCTTCTTGGAAATAATTGAGGATTAGGGAGCGCCCTCCCTTTTTAAAGAGAAATTGCAAATAAATCCTTCTGTGGAGAGAGAAAGTTACCAGTAGTTTAATTTGGGAGCTATAGACCTAAAGTGCTAAGTTAAATATTTCAAAAGAAAAAAAAAAAAAGGAAGTTATTAAACAAGAGGTTAGAAGAAGAAACATGATATCGTAGTGAATCATGCGGGGCCGTTAAAGAAAGAAAAATAATTTTCCTATGAAAAATATATACTTATATTTGTGATCATTAATAAATACACTTTTCTTCATACATTAGTATTATTTGTTTAGCGACTTTATAATATATTACTGTTTCTAGTGTGTGCGTAAGCGTTCCTTCTACTTATCTCGTTATATTTCTTAACTATTCTTTTCTGTCTGTAAATATTGAAAGTGTGTCTTGCACCTTCATTTCTATGCTTTATATCTATAATTGCCTCACAAATTGCCATGCCATGCCCCTCTGGCATATCTAATCTTACCTCCCTGCTGCGTTTCACCTCAGCGTCTGCTCTGACCTGTCTATCAAATGTGAGGCTCGTTCTATTACTGTGCAAGTGCTCGATAGGCGCGAGAGCTATCAGCTTTCCAAAAGTGTTTGCAGAACAGTCACTACTACTTTCAGTGCTATCAAATAGTCTACCTGGCTCAATATCCACACTATCTCCTACCACTGCTACATCATGTGGTATATTATGACAATAAAAACAAGCGATACTCCTACCTTTCAAATGATCATTTTCTGCAAACTCCATATGTAAAGTTATATGTGACTTAACCTCAAATCCAAATTCACCATTGACAACTTCACCATCGTTACCACCTCCAATTTCATCAGCGCTTGAGTTTTCAATACCAATTTGCAACCGTTGCATATTCACCTCGCTGTTGGAGTTTATTTCGGGCACACTGCGGTCTACCTCGGCAATATCTGTGCTTCGCGAATCTGTTTCAGAGTCATCATGAATCTGTAAAGTTTTAATAAAAGAATGGGGAGATAAAGGAGCTTTGGCAAGTGAAAGATTCAAATTGCACTCTCCCAACTTGGAATGTGCAATATGATCTTCCTTTAGCTTAATATACTTTGACATGTCTACAGCTTTTCTGTTTCCGGGCTTAAAAAGAGTAACACAATTTTCAGACACAGCGGAGTCATGAAAATCTAATCCTAAAAATTGTAAGTTAGCGCTAGAAATGCTATCATTAAAAGTGATATCATTACTGAGGCATGCATGAGAGTTAGTATTAAAATGAAAACTATTTGCACTATTAAAAAGAGAATTATTTAGGGGCTTTGCAACATTACTATTTGAGAAAACTACCTCGCTGTCGGTATCGACTTGTGTTAAAAGAGTGTGAACATTTGAGTGAAAATTTATATTATTAACAAAAACATCTGAAGAAAATTTAACATTATGATTTCGGAGGGAAGAATTTGCTTGGTGTTCTGCCCTCCTAATTTTTAAAAATCCTGCTGCTGAGCATCATAAAGACCATCCGTTTCCTCGTCATAATAGTAGTTTTCTTCATATTGGTCTTCAGGAGTGGAGTCGTAAACATTTGAGGGCTCTACCATTTGAGTATAGGAAGTGTGATTTCGTCTCCAGGAATTGTTGCGAGTCGGTTGCGTTCTTTGAAAATTTTCAGCTCTGGTTTGAGGTTTAACACCAATGTAAGAAGGTCTAAAAATTCCGGAGCCTTTCCATCTATTTTGTATAATGTCTTGCTTTATTTTGTCAGTGATTGGGACATGCTTCAACGGGGTGTTGGGATCATTAGGACTCCATCGAGAATCTTTACATTGAGCGGTGGAACCTCTAGTGTGATTCGAAGAACATTTTCGGCAATACGGGTTGAAAGGGCAATATGGAGTCGAGTGTCCACCCCTCTCACAGTTAAAGCACACGGCAGGCCTCTGGGGTTGAGGAATTTGACGATTTTGATAAAGAGGAGCCTGCGGTTTTGAACGATTATTAAAATTTCGGGATTGAAAACTTCGGGGGGAGTGCTGAATATCTTGCCTCTGGCCAAAATTTTGTGGTTTTTGCGGAGCAGACGCCGCTTTTTGGAAGTGGATATTGGGCTGAGGCATCACATTGCGGATAGGGTCATGCAAGCGGCCTTCGGACTTCTCTAACAAATTATATATTTGGTTGTGGAGATCTAAATCAGGGTTGTGGAATTTCTTGAAATCCCTTCTATAAATCTCAGGTTTTTCGGGAAGAAATGTGAACAAATGGCAGAAAGCTGTGGCGGTAATAATTTTGTCATCAGGCTTGTAGGAAGCGTCACGTTTGGCAAGCGTAGTATAGAAATCTGAATAAAGCTGCTGGAGAGAGAGAACAGCCGCGCTGAAGGAGTCGGATTCAGACCAGCGAAAGTTTCGTATACGCTGCATGGCATCATAGGGGGAAAGAGCTTTGTCTGGGAAGATGCAAGCCTTCAACCGGGTCAAAAAGTCATCCAGAGTTGTAACTTGAAAAAGCTCTGGGTAGGCATTCAAAAACCTGCGAATCTCTGATTTAGGGTTGTTGGAGATCTGGTTTTGCGCCTGAGCTAACCGAGAGGGTTCAGAAATGCAATTCTTTAAAGCAATATTCTCACGGACATTCGCGTCCCAATGAAGCAAACTAGGGCCTACCCACTTGCCATCTATACGCCCTTCAAGAAGCAACTCGGGCTTCGTAACCTGTGTTATGGTTGCAATAGGTTGGGCAGGAGAGGGTGGGGTGGTTACATCATCACCTGCCATATTAGTGGGGAGAATGAGGATTAAGCAAAAACAATGGCCCAAAATAATGGTTTGTTAGAGAGGTTATGAAATTTAAATTTTGAATTTAATGGGCTAAATATTTCAAACCTGAGAATGAAAATATTTTTCAAAAATATTCTGACTTTAAAAAAATTTAAAAAGAGTTAAAAAAAAATCAAATATTCCAACGAAGTAATTTTGTGGACGAAATTTCTATAATACCAAACTGTTAAACTAAAGTATTTACGACCGAAATGTAAAAGTCGTGTGGAAGAATAAAATGTATAAAATCAAATATAGACTTACCAGAAATCACTAAGAGGAAACCGATTTAATAACAACTTATCGGTAACATTGCTAAAGAAATAATGATTTTGGGAAATCTAAAGGAATTACTCTTTGGGGTCGAGGAGGACGCGGGAGAGGTGGAGGGGATTTGAACTTCAGATTTTGATATCAGAGTTAAATGAAAATAAAAATAAGATAGTCTAGAGCAAATAACAAAATTTGATAAAATGCGAACTTTGAAAGTGTGATAAACGATTTTTTGAGCTTACGTGAGAAAAAAATAAATATAGAAGAAAGAAAATAGTGATATAAAATTTATCTGAAAGTCTTCGGATTGAAGATAAACTGATAATGAAAAGGAGAAATAGATATCTCTAATTTTCCTTTTCATTTAATCTTTAACAAATAAATTCATTGTTAAATATTATATATATTATAAAAAATAAATATATAATTAAATATATATATATATATATATATATATATATATATATATATATATATATATATATATATATATATATATAACATATATATA
>JABUQX010001968.1:35000-37500 GCA_015478945.1 Trachelipus rathkii | reverse complement strand
TATATAATATATATATTTATATATTATATATATTATATATATCATGAAAATCGACTGGGGTATGTAATATTGTTAATATATGTAAGAATCATTTCTCGAGTACGTTTTAAGATTTTCTATTATTTAAAGGCTCATTATCAAACTAGGGTGGCCAGGACGCACCGGGTGCGGTGCGGTAGCGGCTGCGTGTGCGTGGGTTTGCGCTTCATTGTGTGGTGCGGTTGCGGTGTGGTGTGGTGTTGTGGTGGCGGGCCTTTGATTCGCACCGCCACCGCACCAGCTTCCCACACAAATTTCTAAAAATCAAAAAAAATGAAAAAAAGAAAAATGAGTTTGTATATATATATATATATATATTATAATATAGTATATTATATATATATATATATATATATATATAATATATTATGATATATAATAATATATTATATATATATTATATATAATATATATAACTATTAATATATATATATTAAGGGTGATAACCGATAAATCGATAAATCCAAATTTTTATGTAATTTCATTTTGATTATAAATTAAAATGTTTATAAAAAAATAAAAAACTTTGGTTTTTTAAGAAAATGTTAAAAATAAATTTTTTACATCTTCTTTTCACCTATTTTTCATAGATTATAATATAAAATTTCAGTTTTCTTTACCGACACGTTACCCAGAAAATATGGGAATTTTGCTACTTGCTTTATATAACTTGTAAAACTTTGTATATCTTATTATAATAAATTTAATTTTTTTCTCTTTTGCTTCTCAGTGTTTTTATAAATAAAATTTTATTTTCTAATTTATGCTCTGATGCTATAGATTCTATAATTCTATAATGTATGTAAAAAGCCAAATATAAAGGTTAAATAAAGGTTTTGAAATGAAATCAAAGAATTTGTTAATTAATTTAATCAATATTAAAAAAAATATATACTAGGTTCTGGGCCATCCTTCTGCAGCATTTGTATGTTCCCCTTTCATAAACATGAGCATATTAAATTTTTCATCTGACAGAGAATTCCCTCTAGTTTCTGTAAGATAATCTTGCCAAGAGAGAACAATCGCTCCAACGCAGCGCTAGAAACGGGCATTTGCAGTATTGTACCTTATAAAGAGATCAATTAAAGCACCTTCTCATTGTTAAAAGCTAGGTATGACACGGGCTGTCTGTCGATTTCGCCTGCAGTCACTTATTTACAATGAGAGAAGCTTTACTCTTGATTGGTCTTTGATGACGTTGACCTTGAGTTTAGTTTCCAGTGTTAATCATCAGGCATCACAGATGCTTGAAGTAGTAGTCCTTCTCTTCATTGTTCCATCTCCCTCGCTGGTTGCTGATACTTCGTTGGCGATTCTCGAGTTCGGTACGCCGCAAAAACTCTTCCACCTTCTTTTCCATCAGGGTCTTGACCTCTGACTTTTTGGCCATTGTTTCTTCAAAAGCTCTCATCCACATCAGACGAAAGTTGGGGTGGAAGGAAGTGGCCAGAAGGTACTCCTCATTTTCCAAAGGTGATGGAGAACCTCTTGTCTATGGCTTCAAGGAGGGTATTGACCAGAGGTCGCAGAACTGGAGATTGGCATTGGTCTTCAAGTCAATCATAGCTTTTTTTGGGTCACAATGAGGGTGGGGATTAGGCAGCCCAGATAGCACTGTTTTTCCCCTTGGATTCTGATTTCCAGTGGAACGGCGAACTGGTGCCATGAACCTGATAATTGAAGAAGAAATATTATTTAACTAGTTTTAAAATGGGAAGCATTACTCTGCATTAGCTATAAAGTAAAAAGAAATAAAAAATTGAAATAACGTTCTTCGCTAATTATTTAGTTTATTACAGCATATTCTGACATAATGTCAATGTCTGTCTGAACAAACACTGGAAGATTCTCTGTTGGATCATGCATCTGTTCAGTTCTTCTTTCTTCTCAACCAGTACTTTGTTAAGAACCACCAGGCTGTCATAAAGGCTGTTCCACCTTGTTTTGGTGGGAACAGTAAGTCGCCTATTGATCGCTTTGTACAGGCTGTCTGAAAACACAGTACTCGTTCCTGAAAAAAATAGTTTTATTTTACATCATTGTTATTCATTTTTTTTTGTACTCGTAGCTAATCGGGTCAAACAACTTATGACTTACCTTGCTTGTTCCAGAGCGCCTGTGGCTTGGCGATGGTGGTCCTTAATGCCTTCTTGAAGACTCCAGTCATGTGTTTCTTCATATATATTATTTATATATATATATATATAGTATAGATATATTTATATATAAATATATATACTATATATATATAATATATATTATATATATAAAAAACAAAAAGATATCCTGCGATACCATTAATTAATAAAAGATTTTATCGGATAGCAGATAACCCAAAACCGTTATCGCGATAAATTATCGAGATATAGTTATCGGAAGTTTGGAACAAAAAATTTATTTCGCAACCGATTATCGGTAAAGATTTTATCGGATAACAGATTAACCCGAAACCGTTATCGCG
>JABUQX010001968.1:25000-27500 GCA_015478945.1 Trachelipus rathkii | reverse complement strand
TATGTGTAAACTTAACCAAACTTATAATAGCAACTGAACCTCACCAAAGTTGTTATTAATTTATATGGATCGTCGATGGCAGCGTACGACCTTCCCTAAGTTCAAGTTATGATAAGATTTGTTAAGTATTACAGATTTATGTGTATATTTAACCAAATTTATAATAACCTGAATTATAAAGGCCCGAAACCTAAACCATATGGATCGTCGATGCCGTAGGCATAAAAGTAACATAGATTGATCTACGTTTCCGTAAATGTAAGTCTAACCTAGATAATTTAACTAACACTTATATATATATACTATTATATATATATATATATATATATATTATATATATATATATTATATATATCATAATATAATATATATATATTATATATATATACTATATATACTATATATATATAATATGATTATTATATATATCAGAGGCGACTCCTGCACTCGTCCTACTCGTGCTCAGCACGAGTTGACATTAAAGAAACGATCTAATTTTGCAAATTTTATATTAATTCGATAATATTTTCATATTTCTTTAAAACAATAGGAGAAAAAAATGATAATTTGAAATATTATAAAAGTTAACGTGAAGTCTACAATAAGAAAACATTTACATAGAAAATGTGTTTTTAATAGGGAACTCAAGTAGATATATATATATATATATATATATATATATATATATCACTCGTACAGTAAATATATAGTATAATTATACTATATATATATATATATACTTAGTATATATTATATATATAATAAATACAGTATATATTATAAAGTAAAGGAAATTATATATTATCATATTATATTTATATAATATATATATAACTATATATAATATATATTATATATATATATCATATATATAGTTAATATATATATAATAGATATATATATATATATATATTATACAGTATATATTATAAATTAAAGGCAAGTTATATATATATATAAATATATATTATATATACTTATAAATATATATATATATAATATAATATATGTATTTATTATATATATATATACTATATATATATAATATAACTACTTATATATATATATATATACCTATAAAATTAATATATATATATATATATTATAAATAGTATATATTTTAATATATATATATATAATATAATATATATATATATATAATATATATATTATATAGCAGAAGACCCGCGATAGATAGATAGTTCGAGAGAGAGGAGAGAGAGAGAGAGAGAGAGAGAGAAAGAGAGAGAGCCTTGGATTCACAGTAGCACTCACACATTTACTATGAAGGTGCAAGCCAAACGCCTGACATATATATATATATACTATATATATATAATATTATATATATTTTATTTAAAATATTATTATTAAATAAATTTTTAAATTTAAATATATATATATATATACTATATATATATATATTATAATAATACATATATATATTATTATATATATATATATTATAATATATCATATATATTTATATATATATATATATATATATATATATATATATATATATATATATATATATATTATATATATTTTATATATAGTGCATGGAGCGAGCTGAATATTTGCAAGACTTTGCGGTTGCGTTTACTTTTGCGGGTTTCTTAAATTCTTCAACCAACCCGCGGTTGTGGTTGTGGTTGCGGTTGTTCAATTAAAACAAAATTAATCATTGCTTGGTTTACTATCTACTGCTAAATGCTATATTTACTACTACTTCTAAGTACTACGACACTAATAATTAATAATAATAACTAATAATAATATAATAATAAATTAATAATTAATATTATTATTCATTATTATTTATATTATATTTATATTTATTAAATCTTTTTATCATGATATTATTATTTATATTATATTATTGTTACCAGTATATTATCTAATATTGTTGACCCTATGGTAATTAATTATTATTATATCTTTTATTATTATTTATATTAATCCAAAGGGTATTTATTTCCACGCTGTTCATTTATATTATTCAACTAGCCCTCATTAATGCATATTCTAGCCTATCATTTATAAGATTATTATCTTATATAATTATTATTATTTATATATTAATTTATTTATTAATTTTATATTACTTTATTTATTTATATTATTATTATTATTATATACTTGAAATCTATTAATCTACCTCATTATTATTATTATTTATTAATTTTATATTATTACTTATTATTTATATTATTATTATTATTATATATCACTATTATTGTTAATTTATATATTATTATTATTTATATTATTTATATTATTATATTACTTATTATTATCTTATATTATTATATTACTATATTATTATTATCATTTATTATACTATCTCATTTATTATTATCTATTATTATTTATAATTTATTATTATTATTTATATTATTATCTTAATCAAATATGTATTTATGTATCTCCTCCTGCCCTCATAATGAATAGCTCCTCTCTCTATATTATTATATTATTTAATAAATTATTATTATTT
>JABUQX010001968.1:0-22500 GCA_015478945.1 Trachelipus rathkii | reverse complement strand
TTATTTTAAAATTTATTAAAAACAAATACATAAATACATAAATAAATACATATATACATATTATATATATATATATATATATATATATATATATATATATATATATATATATATATATATATATATATATATATATATATATATATATATATATATATATATATAGGGGTTACGGGACTATGCATCCCCAGAGGGGGGACACTGGCCTCCCAAAACTTGAATATTGACGTAGAAGGCTGAAACTTAGTATACACCTATGATATAAGGCATCATAGCTGCTAAGTTAAATTGCAGTGAGCCTAAAGCTAGCCTCTCAAAACTTGAATACTGTCGTAGAAGGCTGAAACTTGGTATACACCTATCATCTAAGGTATTATTGCTGAAACCAGAGTTAAAAGCAAGTGCGCACCCCATGGGGGATGCTGGCCCCCCAAACCTTGAATATTAATGTAGAGCGATGAAACTCGGTATATACCCTTCACATAAGGTACCCACATCGTATATGGGGTTAAATAATCGTACACACCCCAGAGTGGGGTGGTAACCCCTCTAACATTGAATATTGACGTAGAAAGCTGAAACTCGGTATACCATCTTCGTATAAGGTATCTACACTGTAAATGAGGTTACATGACCTTGTCTCACTCATGGGGGGATACTAGCCCCCAAACATTGAATATTGAAGTAGAAGGTTGAAACTTGGTATACACCCCTCATATAAGGTATCCATGCTGTAGACGAGGTGAAATGACCATGAGCACCCCACGGGGGAATTCTGTCCCCCAAACATTGAATTTTGACATAGAATGTTGAAACTTAGTATACACCCCTCATATAGGGTACCCATATCATATATGGGGTTAAATAGCCGTACACACCCCAAAGGGGATCTCCGCCCCCAAACCTGAAATAATGACATAGAACGATGAAACTTGGTATACACCTTTCATATAAGGTACCCACATCATATATGGGGTTAAATAGCCGTACACACCCCAGAGAGGGGTGGTGACCCCTCAATCATAGGAAATTGACATAGAACGATGAAACTTGGTACACATCTTTCTTATGATGTATCCTCGATACAGAAAAGAAAAAAAAAAGAAAAAAATTAAAAAATTAAAAATTTTTTAAAAAATTAAAAACAAAATTAAAAAAAAAAAAAAAAATTAAAAAAAAAAAAAAACAAATTTATTAAAAAGAAAATTAAAAAAATTAAAAAATTTAAAAAAATTTAAAATTTAAAAAGAAAAAAAATAAACATTTTTTTATTCTTTTTAAGTTTATAACTTAAAAAAAAATACGCTTTTATATAAGTCAAACCAGCCTCCAGAAGCTCCAGAGCCTCCGGAGCCTCCAGAGCCTCCACAGCCCCCCCAGCCTCGCCACCCTCTCCCATCTATGATCTATTGACTCATTGATCTATTGGTCTATTGATTTATGTCGTATTTTGTATAACATAACACAAAACTTTCATTTATTTTTGTTTTATAAGCTTTAAGCAGGTTGTTTTTACTAAAATTTTACGCTTTTCATATTTATAACTTAAGAAATTTAGGTTTTTATGCTAACGTAACAAAGTCTTCGCATCAATAAAACTAACATGTCATAACCGGAACTCGGTATATAATATACAACGACAAAACCTAACATATCTTATGCTCGAATGAACAGCTAACATTAACAAAGTTTCATACTTAATGACAGTAAAGTAACTAACATTGCAACAAAACCTACCCTATTCACACTTTTTCAAACATATCTCTAACATATAACTGTTATTTTTACATTAACAGCGTAACATTTAACAAAAATTTACCATCACCTTACCTAAACATCATACTGACCAATGAATATATGCTAACGTAACAAAGTTTTCACATCAATAAAGCTAACATATCATAACCTGAAGTCAGAATATAATGTACAGCGACAATGCATAACATATCTTAAGCACAAATAAACTGTTAACATTAACAAACTTCCACACATAACAACAGTGAAGCAGCTAACATAGCAAACAAAAAAAAAACGTAATCTATTCACCACTTTCTAAAACATATCTCTAACATATCGTTGTAATTTACATTAACATAGTAACATTTAACAAAAATTTATCATAACCTAACCTAATTATCATACTGACCAACGAATATATATATATATGCTAAGACGCCAAAGTTTTCACATCAATAAAGCTTACATAGCATCATCTGAACTAAGAATATATTCCACAATGACAAACCTAACACATCTTAAACATGAATAAACTGTTAACGTTAACAAAGGTCCATACGTAACAACAGTAAAGTAACTAGCATTGAGCGCAGATCGTAACCTACTCACACTTTTTTCTAACATATCATGGATATTTTTACATTAACATAGTAATATTTAACAAAATTTTATCATAACCTTATCTAATTGTCATACTGATCAATGAATATATGCTAACGTAACAAAGTTTTCACATCAATAAAGCAAACATAGCATCATCTGAACTATGAATATAATGTACAATGACAAAACCTAACATATCTTACGCTCGTATAAACTGCTAGCAATAACAAAGATCCATACTTAACAACAGTAAAGTAACTAACAATGCATACAGAATGAATATGGGCGACGATGATGAGGTAAATATTCCTTTAACAGATCAGTACAGCACTGTGTTTGTTTATTTATTTATTTTATTTTTAATTTCATTTCTTTAAAACTTTTTGTTTTTAAAAAAATTTATTTATTTTTAATTTCATTTCTTTAAAACTTTTTGTTTTTAAAAAACTTTTATTTATTTTCAATTTCATTTCTTTAAAACTTTTTGTTTTTAAAAAACTTTTTTTTATTTTCAATTACATTTCTTTAAAACTTTTTGTTTTAAAAAAAAACTTTTATTTATTTTAATTTTATTTCTTTAAAACTTTGTTATTTTAAAAAACTTATTTATTTTTAATTTTATTTCTTTAAAACTTTTTGTTTTTACTAAAAATTTTAATCTTTTTTATGTTTATAACGTAAAAAAAAGTTACATTTTGACATACATTAAAGCTGTAAATCAGTGAATCAGTAAATCAAGCCAAATCCTCCCTCCCCCTCTCCCGTCCCAACCCTGATCTATTGAGGTATTGATCTATTGATATATTAACCTATTGATCTATTGACTCAAGTCATATTTAGAGTATCATTTTGGGTAAACATAGCATAAAAATATGGTCTTTTATACTAACCCTCGAATATATGCTGACATAACAGTTTTCACATCAATAAAGCTAACATAACAAAACCTGATGTAAGAATATAATGTATAACATCAAGCCTAACATACCTTAAACAAGAATAAACAGTCAACATTAACAAAACACCATACTTAACAACAGAAGAGTTACTGACGTTGCATACAGACCGTACCCTATTAACCCGTTTTTCAAACATATCTCTTACATATCACTGTTATTTTACATTAACATAGTAACATTTAACAAAAACTTATCATAACATAACCTAATTATCATACTGACCAACGAATATATGCTAACGTAACAATGTTTTCACATCAATAAAGCTATCATATAACCTGAACTAGGAATATAATGTACATCCACAAACCTAACACATCTTAAACACGAATAAACAGTTAACATTAACAAAGTTTCATACTTAACAACAGTAAAGTAACTAACTTTGCATACAGAACGTATCCTATTTACACTTTTTTTCAAACATATCTCTAACATATCACTGTTATTTTTACATTAACATAGTAACAGATTAACAATAAGTTCATAAGCAATTATCATACTGGCCAACATATATATGCTGACGTAACAAAGTTTTCACATCAATAAATCTAACATATCATATCCTGAACTAAGAATATAACGCACAATGACAAAACCTAACATACCTTATGATCGAATAAATGGCTGACATTAACAAAGATCCATACTTAATAACATTAAAGTAACTAACAACGTATACAGAACGAACATGTACGAAGCTGATATGGATCCTGTTTCACTAGAGTTATCAGATACAAGTCGAGAATTTGTTCAAACTCCTCCCACTTTTCGAAACATTACGCAATACCTATGTTTCTTGTTTGGTTCGTTTTCGAAACATTAAGCTATACATTTGATTCTTGTTTGTCACAGGGTCAACATAACAAATTTATTAAAAACATTTCATGTTTTTGCTAATGTCTTTATGTTTTATAACAACTCTAAAAATCTTTTATTTATTTTTTTAATTTTATTTCTTTAAAAATTTTAATTTTTAATTTTATTTCATTAAAACTTTTTGTTTTTACCAAACATTTTGTTCTGTTTATTTTAATAACTTAAAATTTTTTTGTTTTTAGATACCCAAAAGCAGTAAATCAGTAAATCAACCCAGCCACCCTGCTCTCCTCATCGTCTCCTACCCTTCCATGATCTATCGATCTATCGATCTATTGATTCAAGTCACATTTCGTGGATCATTTTGGATAAACATAACATAAAAACAAGCTATTTATACACTGATCAACGAATATATGCTAACATAACAAAGTTTTCACATTAATAAAGCTTACATATCAACATCTGAACTAAAAATATAATCCACAACGACAAACATAACACACCCTAAACATGAATAAACTGTTAACGTTAACAAAGTTTCACACTTAACAACAGTAAAGTAACTAACATAACATACAAAAACGTAACCTATTCACACTTTCTCAAGCATATCTCTAGCATAACATTGTTAATTTTAAATTAACACGGTAATATTTAACAAAAATTTATCATAACAATGGCTAATTATCATACTGATCAATGAATATACGCTAACGTAATAACGTTTTCACATCAATAAAGCTAACATAGCATAACCCGAACTAAGAAAATAATGTACCACGACGAACCTAACACAACTTACCATGAATAAACTGTCAACATTAACAAAGTTCCACACTTATCACCTGTAAAGTAACTAACATTGCATGCAAAACGTAGCCTACTCATACTTTTTTCAAACATATCTCTAGCATATTAACGTTAATTTTACATTGACACAGTAATATTTAAAAAAAAATTAATCATATCCTTGTCTAATTATCATACAGACTAACGAATATAGGCTAGCGTAACAAAATTTTTTTTTTTACATTAACATAGTAATATTTAATAAAAAATTTATCATAGCCTTTCATAACTATCATAAACCCCAACAAATAATTGCAAACATAGCAAAGTTTTAACCTGATATAACATAATATCAAGTTCTTTGAATAAAATATCGTAGTAAAGTGTAATAGTTTACCGATTCTAAAGCAGTAAATCAGTAAATCAGTAAATCAGTAAATCATACCATCCCGTCTCCTCCCCTCCCATCCCATCCACCCCTCCATGATCTTGTGATCTATTGATTCAGTTCACATTTCGAGTAACATCTCGGATAAACATAACACAAAAATAAGTTCTTTTATATACTAACAAGCGAATATATGCAAAAGTAATATTGTTTTCATATTAATAAAGCTAACATAGCATTACCAGAACTAAGAATATAATGTACAACGACAAACCTAACATACCTTACGCTCGAATAAACTACTAATATTAACAAAGCGCCATACTTAACAACAGTAAAGTACCTTGCACAGCGTATAAAGCGTAACCTATTCACACTTGTTTTCAAGCATATCTCTAACATATCAATGTTAATTTTACATTAACATGTTAATATTTAACAAAAATGTAACATAAACCTGTCCAATTATCATCCAGACAGCGAATATTAAGCTAACGTAACAGTTTTTTATATTAAACATAGTAAAATTTAACAAAAATTCATCATAACCATACCTAAGTATCATAATCCCAGCGAATAATTGCAAACATAACAAAGTTTTATCCAAAGATAACATAAAAATAGAGTTTTATCCATACATAACATAAAAAACAAGTTCTTTGAATAAAATATCATAATAAAGTGTAATAGTTTACTGATTTTAAAGCTGTAAATCAATAAACCTGTAAATCAAACCATCCTTCCCTCTACTTTCCTCCCCACCTAACCTTCCATGATCTATTGATCTATCGATTCATGTCATATTTCGAGTATCATTTTGGATAAACATAACATAAAAAATAAGTTCTTTATACACAGACCAACAAATATACGCTAACGTAACAAAGTTTTAACATCAATAAAGATAGCATATCATAACATGAACTAAGAATATAACGTACAACGACAAACCTAACATACCTTAAGATCAAATAAACATTCAACATTAACAAAGTTCCTTACTTAACAGCAGTAAGGTAACTAACATTGCATACAGAACGTAACCTGTTCACGCTTTTTCAAACGTATCTGTAACATATCATTGGTATTTTCACCTTAACATAGTAATATTCAGCAAACATTTATCATAACCTTACCTATTTATCATACATACCTACGAATATATGTTAGGTTACAAAGGTTTTTCACATCAATAAAGCTAACATATCATAACCTGAACTAAGAATATAATGTACAACGACAAAACTAACATACCTCCCGTATGAATAATCTGCTAACATTCACAAAATTCCCCACTTATCAAAGGTAAAGAAGCTAACAGGACATACAAAACTCAATGTATCCCCACTTTTCCAACATATCAGCAACAGCTAATGCAGTATTATCCAACAAAATCCCTTAACAAAGAGCAGTCTATCAAATATACCAGCATCATGAACTATGAACTGACACTACATTAATCAAAGTGTCACCCATACCGAATATAACATCATTTTGAGCCGTGAATAAACGTAGACATTAGCAAAATTCTCGAGCAAACCTAACATTATCCAGCAAAACCTTACCCTATGCTCAAGTTTCTAACACATCATAGCCAGTTAACACAGTAATATCTTACGAAATATCATTTCTCTAACAAACCAGTTTTAATTTCACATTGTCGTAGTAATATTTAACAAAAACGTAACAGAAATTAAACATATCCTAACAATTCTAACACTTACAAGGGGTGAAAACCTACAATAGATACTAACATCAGGATCTACGAATAAGACATTAACATTTGGACCTATGAATAAGTTCTCAACCTATCCCTCATCATACAACAAAACTCAACCTATACTGGCTTTTCAAGCATAACATCGGTAGATAAAGCAGCAATATCTAACAAAATTCCTTAACAAAGTGTCCAAACTTTCAAAGATGCCAGCATCTTGAACTATGAATTGATACTACATTCATTAAAGTGTCATGCATATCAAATATAACATCATTTTGAACCATGAATAAACGTGGACATCAGCAAAATTCACTGTCAAACATCATAAAATAACATATCGATCATACAGATCAACGAATAAAAGCTAACATAATATTTCCTGAATTAAAAACATATAGTACCGTAGCATACCAGGTATACATTAAGCGTGAATAAACTGTATACATTAACAAAGTATAACAATCTCAAACTTTACTATAAACAATCTGATAGGTTTGGCAACAGCGCATCATAGAGATGCGATTTGGCAGCACTGTATGCACTACTTGGAGATCACCAATGCGGATGCGTCCCTTGAAAGGGTGTGAATCCACAGAAGGGGGATCACCCCTAAGGGGGTGTAAGCGGGTTTCGACCTCAGCCCGAAGGGCTGATTCCTTACCCCTCCTTCGGAGGGGTAATGCCCGCTTACACCCCTTGTAAACGTAAGAATTGTTAGGATATGTTTAATTTCTGTTACGTTTTTGTTAAATATTACTACGACAATGTGAAATTAAAACTGGTTTGTTAGAGAAATGATAAATTTCGTAAGATATTACTGTGTTAACTGATGTGTTAGAAACTTGAGCATAGGATAAGGTTTTGCTGGATAATGTTAGGTTTGCTCGAGAATTTTGCTAATGTCTACGTTTATTCATGGCTCAAAATGATGTTATATTCGGTATGGGTGACACTTTGATTAATGTAGTGTCAGTTCATAGTTCATGATGCTGGTATATTTGATAGACTGCTCTTTGTTAAGGGATTTTGTTGGATAATACTGCATTAGCTGTTGCTGATATGTTGGAAAAGTGGGGATACATTGAGTTTTGTATGTCCTGTTAGCTGCTTTACCTTTGATAAGTGGGGAATTTTGTGAATGTTAGCAGATTATTCATACGGGAGGTATGTTAGTTTTGTCGTTGTACATTATATTCTTAGTTCAGGAACCCAGAAGCTATGTTAACTGTGATGTGAAACTGTTACCTAACAATATATTCGTAGGTATGTATGATAAATAGGTAAGGTTATGATAAATGTTTGTTAAATATTACTATGTTAAGGTAAAAATACCAATGACATGTTACAGATACGTTTGAAAAAGCGTGAACAGCTTACGTTCTGTATGCAATGTTAGTTACCTTACTGCTGTTAAGTACGAAACTTTGTTAATGTTGAATGTTTATTTGATCCTAAGGTGTGTTAGGTTTGTCGTTGTACGTTATATTCTTAGTTCATGTTATATGTTAGCTTTATTGATGTTAAAACTATTTTAAGACAGCGTATTCTGATTTGGTGCTACGTATAAGAACTTATTTTTATGTTATGTTTTTCAAAAATGATACAATGTGACTTAAATCCATAGAGGAATAGAATATGGGGGTGGGAGGAGGGGGGGGGAGTAGAGGAACGGATGGTTTGATTGATTTACTGATTTATGGCTTTAAAATCAGTAAACTATTAAAATTTACTATGATATTTTATAACAATCTTATGTTAATGTATGGATAAAACTCTGTTATTTTATGTTATGTTTGGATAAAACTTTGTTATGTTGCAATTATTCGTTGGGGATTTGTTTGGTATGGATTATGATGAATTTTGTTAAAATTTTACTATGTTTAATGTAAAAAACTGTTACGTTAGCTTAATATTCGCTGTCTGTATAATAATTGGACAGGGTTATGTTAAATTTTTGTTTAAATATTAACATTGTAAGATTAACATTGATATGTTAAGGACATGCAAAAGTGTGAATAGATTACGCTTTGTACTGCTGTGCTAGTGTACTTTACTCTTGTTAAGTATTTAGCTTTGTTAATATTAGTAGTTTATTCACGCGTGTGAGAGTATGTTAGGTTTGTCGTTCGCTACATTATATTTAGTTCTGTGAGTAATGCTATGTTAGCTTTATTAATATGAAAACAATGTTACGTTAGCATATATTCGCTTGTTAGTATATAAAAGAAACTATTTTTGTGTTATGTTTATCCGAGATGTTACTCGAAATGTGACCTGAATCAATAGATCACAAGATCATGGAGGGGTGGATGGGATGGGAGGGGAGGAGACGGGATGGTATGATTTACTGATTTACTGATTTACTGCTTTAGAATCGGTAAACCATTACACTTTACTACGATATTTTTTTCAAAGAACTTGTTTTTATTTTATGTCAGGATAAAACTTTGTTATGTTTGCAATTATTTGTTGGGGTTTATGATAGTTAGGTAAGGCTGTGATAAATTTTTTGTTAAATATTACTATGTTAATGTAAAAAAAAAAAACTTTGTTACGCTAGCATATATATTCGTTGGTCTGTATGATAATTAGACAAGGATATGATAAATTTTTTTTAAATATTACTGTGTCAATGTAAAATTAACATTAATATGTTAGAGATATGTTGGAAAAAAGTATGAGTAAGTTACGTTTTGCATGCAACGTTAGTTACTTTACTGGTGTTAAGTGTGGAACTTTGTTAATGTTGACAGTTTATTCATGGTAAGTTGTGTTAGGTTCGTCGTTGTACATTATTTTCTTAGTTCGGGTTATGCTATGTTAGCTTTATTGATGTGAAAACGTTATTACGTTAGCGTATATTCATTGATCAGTAAGATAATTAGCCATTGTTATGATAAAATTTTGTTAAATATTACCATGTAATGTAAAATAACATTGTTATGTTAGATATATGCTTGAGAAAGTGTGAATAGGTTACGTTTTGTATGTTATGTTAGTTACTTTACTGTTGTTAAGTGTGAAACTTTGTTAACGCTAACAGTTTACTCATGTTTAAGGTGTGTTATGTTTGTCGTTGTGGATTATATTCTTAGTTCAGATGTTGATATGTAAGCTTTATTAATATGAAAACTTTGTAACGTTAGCCTATATTCGTTGATCGGTATGATAATTAGACAAGGTTATGAAAATTTTTTGTTAAATATTACCATGTTAATCTAAAATTAACATTGCTATGTTAGATATATGTTTGACAAATGTGTGAATAGGTTACGATTTTGTGCGCTATTTTAGTTACTTTACTGTTGTTAAGTGTGGAACTTTGTTAATTTTAACCGTTTATTGAGGTTTGAGATGTGTTAGGTTTGTCGTTGTACATTATATTCTTAGATCGGATGATGTTATGTTAGTTTTATTAATGTGAAAACTTTGTTATGTTAGCATATATTCGTTGATCAGTGTATAAATAACTTGTTTTTATGTTATATTTATCCAACATGATCCACGAAATGTGACTTGAACCAATAGATTGATAGATCGATAGATCATGGAAGGGTAGGAGACGATGAGGAGAGCAGGGTGGCTGGGTTGATTTACTGATTTACTGCTTTTGGGTATGTAAAAACACAAATTTTTTACGTTATTAAAATAAAAAGAATAAAATTTTTAGTAGAAACAAAAAGTTTTAACGAAATAAAATTAAAAATTAAAAGTTTTAAAGAAATAAAATTAAAAAAATAAATAAAAGATTTTTAGAGTTGTTATAAAACATAAAGATATTAGCAAAAACATGAAATGTTTTTAACAAATTTGTTATGTTGACCCTGTGACAAATAAGAATCAAATGTATAGCTTAATGTTTCGAAAACGAACCAAACAAGAATCATAGGTATTGCGTAATGTTTCGAAAAGTGGGAGGAGTTTGAACAAATTCTCGACTTGTATCTGATAACTCTAGTGAAACAGGAACCATATCAACTTCGTACATGTTCGTTCTGTATACATTGTTAGTTACTTTACTGTTGTTAAGTATGGAACTTTGTTAATGTTAGCCGTTTATTCGAGCGTAAGGTATGTTAGGTTTTGTCTTTGTGCGTTATATTCTTAGTTCAGGATATGATATGTTAGATTTATTGATATGAAAACTTTGTTACGTCAGCATATTTTTGTTGGCCAGTATGATAATTAGGATAAGTTATGGTAACTTATTGTTAACTGTTACTATGTTAATGTAAAAATAACAGTGATATGTTAGAGATATGTGTGAAAAAAAGTGTGAATAGGATACGTTCTGTATGCAATGTTAGTTACTTTACTGTTGCTAAGTATGAAACTTTGTTTATGTTAACTGTTTATTCGTTTTTAAGATGTGTTAGGTTTGTGTATGTACATTATATTCCTAGTTCAGGTTATATGTTAGCTTTATTGATGTGAAAACTTTGTTACGTAAGCATATATTCGTTGGTCAGTATGATAATTAGGTTATGTTATGACAAATTTTTTTTTAAATGTTACTATGTTAATGTAAAATAACAGTGATATATTAGAGATATGTTTGAAAAACGGGTGAATAGGGTATGATCTGTATGCAACGTCAGTTACTTTCCTGTTGTTAAGTATGGTGTTTTGTTAATGTTGACTGTTTATTCGTGTTTAAGGTATGTTAGGCTTGATGTTATACATTATATTCTTACATCAGGTTATGTTATGTTAGCTTTATTGATGTAAAAACATTGTTATGTCAGCATATATTAGAGGGTTAGTATAAAAAGACCATATTTTTATGCTATGTTTACCCAAAATGATACTCTAAATATGACTTGAGTCAATTGATCAAAAGGTCAATATATCAATAGATCAATACCTCAATAGATCAGGGTTGGGATGGGAGAGGGGGAGGGAGGGATGGCTTGATTTACTGATTCACTGATTTACTGCTTTAGTGTATGTAAAAATGTAAATTTTTTTACGTTATAAACATAAAAAAAGAATAAAATTTTTAGTAAAAACAAAAAGTTTTAAAGAAATAAAATTAAAAATAAATAAGTTTTTTAAAAAACAAAAAGTTTTAAAGAAATAAAATTAAAATAAATAAAAGTTTTTAAAAAACAAAGTTTTAATAAATTAAAAATAAATAAAAGTTTTAAAAAAAAAAAGTTTTAAAGAAATGAAATTAAAAATAAATAAAAGTTTTTTAAAAACAAAAAGTTTTAAAGAAATGAAATTAAAATAAATAAAAGTTTTTTAAAAACAAAAAGTTTTAAAGAAATGAAATTAAAAATAAATAAAGTTTTTTAAAAACAAAAAATTTTAAAGAAATGAAATTAAAATTTACCTCATCAGCTTCGTACCTATTCGTTCTGTATGCATTGTTAGTTACTTTACTGCTGTTAAGTATGGATCTTTGTTATTGCTAGCAGTTTATACGAACGTAAGGTATGTTAGGTTTTGTCATTGTACATTATATTCATAGTTCAGATGATGCTATGTTTGCTTTATTGATGTGAAAACTTTGTTACGTTAGCATATATTCATTGATCAGTATGACAATTAGACAAGGTCATGATAAAATTTTGTTAAATATTACTATGTTAATGTAAAAACATCCATGATATGTTAGAAAAAAGTGTGAGTAGGTTACGTTCTGCGCTCAATGCTATTTACTTTACTGTTGTTACGTATGGAACTTTGTTAACGTTAACAGTTTATTCATGTTTAAGGTGTGTTAGGTTTGTCATTGTGGAATATATTCTTAGTTCAGATGATGCTATGTAAGCTTTATTGATGTGAAAACTTTGTCGTCTTAGCATATATATATATATATATATATATATATATATATATATATATATATATATATATATATATATATATATATATATATATATATATATATATATATATATATATATATATTCGTTGGTCAGTATGATAATTAGGTTAGGCTATGATAAATTTTTGTTAAATGTTACTATGTTAATGTAAATTACAACGATATGTTAGAGATATGTTTGAGAAAGTGGTGAATAGATTATTTTTTTTGTATGCTATTTTAGCTACTTTACTGTTGTTATGTGTGGAAGTTTGTTAATGTTAACAGTTTATTCACGCTTAATGTATGTTAGGTTTTGGATTTGTACATTATATTCTTAGTTCAGATGATGCTATGTTGTGTGATAATTAGGTTAGGTTATGATAAATTTTTGTTAAATGTTACTATGTTAATGTAAAATACCCATGATATGTTAGAAAAAGTGTGAGTAGGATACGTTCTGCGCTCAATGTTAGTTACTTTACTGTTGTTAAGTATGGAACTTTGTTAATGTTAACAGTTTATTCGTGCTTAAGATATGTTAGGCATTGTCGTTGTACATTATATTCTGAGTTCAGGTTATGATATGTTAGTTTTATTGATGTGAAAACTTTGTTACGTTAGCATATATTCATTGGTCAGTATGATGTTTAGGTAAGATGATGGTAAATTTTTGTTAAATGTTACGCTGTTAATGTAAAAATAACAGTGATATGTTAGAGATATGTTTGAAAAAGTGTGAATAGGGTACGTTTTGTTGCAATGTTAGTTACTTTACTGTCATTAAGTATGGAACTTTGTTAATGTTAGCTGTTCATTCGAGCCCAAGATATATTAGGTTTTATCGTTGTATATTATATACCGAGTTCCGGTTATGATATGTTAGTTTTATTGATGAGAATACTTTGTTACGTTAGCATAAAAACCCAAATTTCTTAAGTTATAAATATGAAAAGCGTAAAATTTTAGTAAAAACAAACTGCTTAAAGCTTATAAAACAAAAATAAATAAAAGTTTTGTTTTATGTTATACAAAATACGACATGAACCAATAGACCAATAGATCAATGAATCAATAGATCATAGATGGGAGAGGGTGGCGAGGCTGGGGAGGCCCTGGAGGCTCTGGAGGCTCCGGAGGGTCTTGAGCCTCTGGAGGCTGGTTTGATTTATATAAAAGCGTATTTTTTTTAAGTTATAAACTTAAAAAAAATAAAAAAAAATTTTAATTTTTAAAATTGTTTTAAAATTTTTTGAATTTTTTGAATTTTCTTTTTAATATTTTATTTGTTATTTTAATTTTTTTTTTTTGTTTTTTTTAAATTTTGTTTTTAATTTAAAAAAAAAAATTAAATTTTGTTTTCTTTTTTTTTTTTTTTTTTCTTTTCTGTATCGAGGATACATCATAAGAAAGATGTATACTAAGTTTCATTGTTCTATGTCAATTTCTTATGATTGAGGGGGCATCACCCCTCTCTGGGGTGTGTACGGCTATTTAACCCCATATGTGATGTGGATACCTTATATGAAAGGTGTATACCAAGTTTCATCGTTCTATGTCATTATTTCAGGTTTGGGGGCTGGAGACCCCCTTTGGGGTGTGTACGGCTATTTAACCCCATATATGATATGGGTACCCTATATGAGGGGTGTATACCAAGTTTCAGCATTCTACGTCAATATTCAATGTTTGGGGGGCGAGAATCCCCCCGTGGGGTGCTCATGGTCATTTCACCTCGTCTACAGCATGGATACCTTATATGAGGGGTGTATACCAAGTTTCAACCTTCTACGTCAATATTCAATGTTTGGGAGGCTAGTATCCCCCCATGAGTGAGACAAGGTCATGTAACCTCATCTACAGTGAAGATACCTTATACGAAGATGGTATACCGAGTTTCAGCTTTCTACGTCAATATTCAATGTTAGAGGGGTTACCACCCCACTCTGGGGTGTGTACGATTATTTAACCCCATATACGATGTGGGTACCTTATATGAAGGGTATATACCGAGTTTCATCGCTCTACGTTAATATTCAAGGTTTGGGGGCCAGCATCCCCCCTGGGGTGCGCACGGCCTTTTAACTCTGGTTTCAGCAATAATACCTTATATGATAGGTGTATACCAAGTTTCAGCCTTCTACGACAGTATTCAAGTTTTGAGGGGCTAGCATCCCCCTTTGGGGTGCTCACTGCAATTTAACTTTGGTAGCAGCTATGATGCCTTATATGATAGGTGTATACTAAGTTTCAGCCTTCTACGTCAATATTCAAGTTTTGGGAGGCCAGTGTCCCCCCTCTGGGGATGCACAGTCCCGTAACGCCTATATATATATATATATATATATATATATATATATATATATATATATATATATATATATATAATATATATATATATATATATATATATATATATATATATATATATATATATATATATATATATATATATATATATATATATATATATATATATATATATATATATACATGAATTTGCTTTTATGTATTTATGTATTTGTTTTTAATAAATTTTTTAAAAATAATTTTCTTTTCCTTATCTCAGTAATAATAATAATAATAATAATAATAATAATAATAATACTAATATAAAATAAATAATAATAATAATAAAAATAATAATAAAATAATAATAATAATAATAATAATAATAATAATAATAATTCTATTATAATAATAGTAATAATATTAATAATAATAATAATAATAATAATAATAATAATAATAATAATAATAATAATAATAATAATAATAATAATAATAATAATAATAATAATAATAAAAATAATAATAATAATAATAAAAAAATAATATTAATAATAATAATAATAATAATAATAATAATAATATAATAATAATAATAATAATAATAATAATAATAATAATAATAATAATAATAATAATAATAATAATAATAATAATAATAATATAACGATAACAAAAAAAAATTTAAAAATTTAACATATAAAGTACTTCACAAATGTAGTCAAAAAAGTTTTAAAAATATTCAATTTTTTTTTAGAAATTTAATGCGTTTTAAACATTTAAAATCTAATCGGACTAATTTTAAACATCTTTATAGACAAAATAATAATAATAATAATAATAATAATAATAATAATAATAATAATAATAATAATAATAATAATAATAATAATAATAATAATAATAATAATAATAATAATAATAATAATAATAATAATAATAATAATAATAATAATAATAATAATAACAATAATAATAATAATAACAATACTAATAAACAAAAACAACAACAACACCATCGTCAGATCAACACTAACCGATGTCTGAACCAGACCGGGACCGGAACCGGCGGCGGAATCGGGCGCATCGCTGCCGTGGAGACAGCATAGGGCGAACACGCGCTCTGTGGTGACTGCAACTCCAACGACCGCTGCGGGGGCAACTGCGGCTGCTGCAGGGGCAACGGCAACGACAACAACGTCACGAATAATACACAGAAATAAACATAAAATAAATACAATAATAAAAATAATAATAATAATAATAATAATAATAATAATAATAATAAATTAAAAAAAATAATAATACATAAATAAAAATAAATAAAAATAAATAAAAAAAACATGTTATCACTAAAACCACTTAACGTTATCTCGAAACACGTGTTCTTATCACCTATCACTGATGAGAACGAACACTGTCGGCATCCTTTGGTTACCTACGAAGTAGTAATATTACTACTACATACATCAGTTAAAATTCTCAAGAGGGATTTTAGTGCACATGTAATAGGAGATAAAAAAAATAATAATTGAAGTTTTGTTGAAAGAATCGCAATGAGTGAAAGAAACCAGGAAGCAGAGCGTTTGCTGAATTTTGCAGCTACTAACTCTCTGTAAGTAATGAATCATTTTTTTTTCACAGAGATTTACATAAATGGAGTTCGTATCCCTTGGACATTATAATATAGAATTGTGACGATAACTCAATGATATATTTGATGTTAGCAAAGGATATAAGAATATATTGGATGTGAAAAGCATTGCTAAAAATATCTCAGGACTCAGACCTTAAATTTATGCTAACGAAAGTTAAACTAAGGAAGCCATATGATGTGAGTGATAATGTTCGTGAGAGACTAGTGGTGGAAAATATTAAAGAAGAAGGAGTCACTCAGCGAGTGAGAAGACAACTGAGCGGAGGAGCAAGGCTTTGAAATTTATGGTTGTTCTGAAAATTTTAAACTATTTTTATTTTAGGTTAAGTATTTTTACAGTTTGAGAGACTGGTTATACTAACTACGATTTCAGAGTCCAAAACGTATTGAAAAATCTACGTTATATTTATCCACCAAAGGTGTTGTTCAGACACATTTTCAAAGTAAATATATAGGATACACATTTGGCAGATGCTATATATAATTAATTGGAGAAATTAATAGAATTTTAACAGACTAAATATCTTTTTGATTCGAAAGAAAAAAATTAGCAAAATTCTAGGAAAATATACAAGAGACCAGAATTCATGCATAACTCAATCCAAAATATAAATGAATGAGTCTTTAAAAGCTTGATTAAACCCACTAAATGAATGAATTGCATATAAATATAAAAATGAATTGTATATAAATATAAAAATCGGCCACCAACTGATTCAAGGAAGAATCTCAATATAATTGATGAACCTAACAAAGAATCAAATTAGCACAAAATTATAATCTTATTTAATCTTATAATTTTATATGATTTTATTCGTAAAAATAAATTAAGAAATAAGTTCAAAATACACAATTTTTGTTTTTGTTTTTCAGATGTAAGAATGTAATATTCATCGTAGTGTCGGATGATCCAAAATGGTGTAAAAAAAAACTCTCTGCACCTGACGTCTTAATTACAGGTTAGTTTTTGGTCCGATAAAATTCTTTCACAGGTAATAATTTAAATATAAAAGAGGTTATTATATGATACTATATCTCTGTAATATTTCAGAAAAATACCATTTTCCATTATTAAGATTTCAATAGCATTAGAGAAAGCCCTCATTATGAAGGTTTCTCTAACCCTAGAAAATACTTGAAAAGACTCTACTTTATTAAGGAAGAAGCCTCCTTATCCTAAGGGGATGGAAAGCAGACATTTCTTTGTTTGCAAAGGCTTTCTTTTAATTTTTTTCCTCTTTAAGGTATGCTACAATTTAAGCGTAAGGAGACCCTATTTTAGCCCCTACCTTAAAATGGACCAAAAATTCTTATTTTCAGGAAATTTTGACAAAAAAAAAAATCAAACCGAAGCTTTCCTTACCTTTAAAACCGTTTCCGAGTGTTTTATTTGTCTGTAGTCGTTTCTCTGTATTTTCATTTTTTAAAAACCTATGTTTTTCATATTTTTTAATTTACCTCCTACAATTTTACTCGAAATGACTTATTTATTTTGGATTTTTAACCCCAGATCTAAGCAATGGTCGAAATTCAAAATCTATTATTTTTTGTTTTGGTAATTGAAAAATTGCGATAATTTTATTGTCTGCACAGACGATCAGATGAAAATTTCAGGGCTTATGTAGTCGGGAGAGATAAACATTTTTTATTAAGATAAATGTTTTGTACATGCAGTAGCTTTGGGTTTGTTCTTGGAACAAAATTGAAAAAAAAAAAAAAGAAATTTAAAAAAAAAAAAAAAAAAAATTTGTATACAAAAAAATTATCTAAGTAAAAAAGATGTATATCGCCCACCTATATACGCCCTGAAAATTTGATGTTTATCGGATGAGTAGAAAATAAATATACCAATATTTCTTTTTCAAAAATGTTTTTTTATTATTATTATTTTTATTATTATTATTATTATTATTATTATTATTATTATTATTATTATTATTATTATTATTATTATTATTATTATTATTATTATTATTATTATTATTATTATTATTATTATTATTATTATTATTATTATTATTATTATTATTATTATTATTATTATTATTTTTATTATTATTATTATTATTATTATTATTATTATTATCGTGAAAATGGATTTCTCTTGAAAACTCAATTTGGCCTTGCTGAAAACCGCAGCACAGAAGATTCTCTAATCTTTCTTACAATACTGAAAATATATTCAAAACAATAAACGAAAAGAGATATGCGCTTATTGCAATTTAACTTCCCTGAAACATTCGATGTGTCTCTCCACAATCTACTCCTAAAGAAATTGTAAAAACTTTGTATAACACATTGCACACTTACTTGGTTTGAATTGAGGAACGCACGAATCAAAGTGATCGCGAACGCGACCTCAAAGGCGAGCGCAGACGTGAAAGAGAAAGTGAACTGTTGCAACGCTAGTTAGCATACACTTAAGCAAGCTTCTCACTACATCATTTAATTTTCAGTTCTGATAAAATCTAAGAGAGTAACGCATCTTGCCTGTTTTCTAGTTTATCCCGCATTTCTATCCTGCAGCCGTCCAGACTGCGGTACCATTTTACCCTCCATTGTTTGCTATTTCACTATTAGTTAATATAATGGATTATTTGCTTTCTCCTTCGTTTTCAAGCTCGCGTTCGCGTTTGTCTAGGTATGTCTTTGCCCTTTTTGGAACCGAGTAAACAAACTAAAAGAAATTTGTGCTCGTAATCACTTATGCTTATTATTATTGATTAATTCGCGAGACCCGTTTTCGATTTGGTGTGTGTTTTATAACTCTCAATCATGCATTGAGTTGATCCAGCTTGAATTTGCATTTTTCCTTGGGTTGGAGTTAGCTTTGCTTAAGGGGTATCTATGTACTTATCGGATCGAACCAATTTCGTTCGATTAAGAGACACATCCTCCTCCCTCACTTTACTTTCCAAAGGGGTTAGTCAGGCATATATTTTTTAGGGGCTATTTTTAAATATATATATATATATATATATATAATATATATATATATATATAATATATATATATATATACAATATATACTATAAAATATATAGATGAATATATATCATATATATATATGCCCATATATATTACTATATATATATAATATATATATATTATTATATAATGATATATAAATAATAATATTATAATATATATATATAGATATAATATATATACATATAATATTATATATGTATATATTTATATAATATATATATATATAATTAAATAATAATATATATATATCATAATATATATATATAAGTTTAAATATATATATATATATAAATGAATATTTCTTGTGATACTTCACATATATATATATAATAATGAATATATATATATTATATATATATATATTATATATATAAATTATATATATATATATAAATATGATATATATATATATTATTTAGTAATACCCAGTGCAATCGTGGCCCAAGTCACGACGTTTCTAAGCTGACTGATAACGCGGCGTGTTTACAGATAACAGTGCGATTTTGTGTCTCTTTGAAATTATTTTTATTTTTATTTAATTTTAATTTCATTTTTGTGGTTTGGTTTTTGTTATTTTTGCTACAAGTGTTTTTGAATATTATATTCTGTTAATATTATTATATTAATATATATTTTATTATTTTATTATAATTATATTATGATAATTAGATTATTTTCATTATTATTAGCTATCACATATATAATTATAATATATAAATATGATTCTATCTATTCGTATATGTAATAAAATATAATAAATAAATAAGTAATATATACTATATATATATAATATATAAATACATATCATATTATAATATATATATATATATATATATATATACTATATTATATAGATAAATATATTATCATTTAGGCTTATCTTATCTTCAAACTTGACACCCCGTTTAGGTGGTGACGTAACCTCGTCGTAGCTTATCATTAGGGTCTGACCTTCATGTTATACAAAAGCTCTCACGAATTGCGATCACTCATAAACATAATCTCAATCTTTACATATCAAACTGAACAATTCAGGCGACAAGCCCCACTACCTTGGAGAATACCCCGAAGTGCATTGAAAACCCATTATCGGGGACCCCGAAAGGGGTTGCAAGCGGTAAGGGCACTGCCCTTATGTAACCGCTATATGTAACTGGTTATACCGCTTGTTATACTTTGTTAATGTCGGCATTTTATTCAAGCTGAATGTATTCAGTTATGTTGTGTACTATGTTCTTTAGATTCAGAAATATCATTTTAGCGATTTATTCGTTATCTGTATGATCGATAGTTTATTTTATGTTTGACAAAGAATTTTGCTAAAAGTCCCCTTTATTCATCAGTTCAAATGATCTTATAATTTATATGAAAAGAACATTGATGAATGTCAGTATCAATCATAGTCAAGATGCTGATATCTTTGATAGTTTGGTCACTTTGTTCAGGAATTTTGTTAGATAATACTGTTTTAGCTCCTGAATTATATTTTTGAAAAACAAGGATAGGTTGAGTTTTGCTGTGTAATGAGGGGGTAGTTAAACTTATTCATGTTCAAAGTAATATCCTATTCGTATCAAGTGTTATATCTATTGTAGCGTTTTGCTCAATCTGTAACAGTCTAATATTACTATGTTAATCTTCTGTAACTTTAGTAAATATTACTATTGCAATGTAAATTATTCTCTAGAAGAAATAATAAGTTTCGTAAGATATTAACTGATGATGATGTATTAGAAAAGAAAAGTGTATTAGAAAAGTGGGTTTAGGTTAAGTTTTTGAAGGGTAATGTTATGTTTGCCCTAGAATATTCTATTCCACGTTGTATTCATAGTTCAAAATGATGTTATATGAGTGACACTTACCTTGATGGAAGTAGTGTCAATTCATAGTCAGATGCTGCTATTAATAATGTTTCTTTGTTAAGTAAATTTGTAGATAATATCTTTACTTTTGCAATATGTTTGGAAAAGAGATAAATTGAGTTTTGCATGTTCCTGTACTACTTTACCTTTGAAATTTGATAACTTTGAATGTAGAATTATTCAACGTGATCTATGCTAGTTGTCGTTTGTTATATATCTTAGTTCAATTATATTATGTTGCTGTATTGATGTGAAAACATTGTAATGATAATATATTCGCTGTCTGTATGATAATTAGTAAATTTATTATATTTTTTTTTAAAAGATTACTCTGCTGTTTTAAGTATGTTATGTTTATAGTTTAGCCTTACAGAGGATAAAAAACTTTACTATGTTTGTATTCATAGGTATTATGAGAAGGTATTTATTTTAAAATTTTTAATATTACGTATTAACCCTTTCGCTCCCCACCGGATTTAAATCTATATAACTGATTAGAATTTTCGACTTATCCGGAGCATAAGGACCTATTTTGCTATAAATGATCGAAAAAATCAGACAAACGCGAATATCTCATAAATGTTAAAAACAACGCTGTCAATAGGCTTCTGCCTTTGAATGAAAACGTATGTGTGTCATTTTTTCCGTCTGGAGAGCAGTTTTGTATTTTTTCCATAGCGTTTTTTAATGGTTCCTAAAATATTCTATGCTAAATTTTTTTCAAACAGCAATATTTGGACTTCATAGTATAAATAAATTTACCACATATTAAATAGTTACTTCAATTTAACTGTTGTTGCACGAAAGGTTAATGAAACTTAACATTGAAGTTTGAGATAACGTGTCAAAGTAAGAGTATTGTAATCTCTCT
>JABUQX010001967.1:0-38446 GCA_015478945.1 Trachelipus rathkii | reverse complement strand
ATGCATGTACAAGAAAATAAATAGATATCCTGAACTTGCAAAAGCACCAATAATATTCTGGTGACTCGCGCTCAACGAATCAAATATCAATTTCATCAATACTGCAATCTAAGTAATTTTAGTTACACTCAAAATACAGTGAAATAATTATTCGGGGCGTAGTTATACACTGCTGTTGATTAAATACTAAATTTCCTTTAACTCTATTTACTCACACGCCATAAAACAACTTACTATTTCCAAAAGTCTCATCAAATGCCAAATAGCTTACACCATTGCAATAAGCAGTTTTTATCCTCGCAGTAATCAACGTTAACAGTGTTAAGAGGAAAAAGTTATACACCAATTACAAATCATTATCAGATGTCTCAATTGTCAGGATTTCAAACCGTGAACTAGCAATTTTAGTTTTATTGAAAGAAAGTAAGTAATCTTTCCACCTCCGGTCCAAGTCTATTTACAACAGTCGACAGGGTGATCCAAAAGCGTGTACGTAATCCAAGTTAGTAATTACATTCAACCATTTCCAGCACTGATCCCAGGCTAGTCCCCAAAAAACAAAATAAATGCCTATCAAACTCTGTTCTTTTTATCTTTAACAAAAAGACTTATAACAAACTAATCAGAACTTTATACTCACCAATAAAATGGAACCTTTCCTCTCACACGTCTTTCCTTAAGATATCTTTCGACGGTGTATTCTCCAGACCAAACATTCTCATTCCTGACCACTTCGTCTTCCATTTCCTTGTTGGTTGTTGCATTCGTTGTCAGTAACATACCTCCCCTTCCAAGTTTGATTTACCAAACTTAGAAAGAGAGGGCCGAAAAATAAATACAAGAAAAAACAAAAAAAAATTTTATAGGCAAAGTTTACTCACCTTTGTTCCCACAATTCTTCTAGTTGTCGCGTGACGGCCATTCTGGCCTCCCTTGCCTTCCTATCTATTGCATCCTGTTTCCTTCTCAACCTCTCAACGTCCGTTAGATTCACGATGTTCTCCCCCTCTTATTACTCCAAACTTACTGCTCCTTGCTCGTCCTCCCTTATCCATCCCCCCCCCCTCTGCGGACAGTCCTTGATGAAATGAAACTCCGATTTGCATACACTACCTCACATTTCCTCGCTCGTTCACTGAATTCCGTTTTCTTCCTTCCATGACTAAATTACAAAAGGTAACAAAAAATAATAATAATAATAATAATAATAATAATAATAATAATAAATAATAATAATAATAATAATAATAATACCGGACTGTTATTATTTATAAGGCACAAGTATAATACTAACTACACACTTCTACTGCATTACATTCACACACGCTATCATACTACTAAACATAGAACTAAAACATGATAGTAATAATAATAAATATAATAAATAAATACAAGGGATCGTCTGCACTCTACGTGCCCACCAATTTAGCCGATTAAACCTTTACTCTTATTGTCTGCTATTTTCAGCGGAGAAATAAAATAGAGAGATTTTCTAAATATATAATTAAAGTCGTATTTCTTATAATTCAAAACGTTTCAAATAAGTTTGGTACCACAACAATTATGTAACAATCTTCTCTACAATAGTATAAGTTAAACATACATTTCAACAAAGTACCACATATTAAATCGTAATTTCATCAGTTCTAAATATATAAATGTATAAACACTCAAAATGGCGGCCAAAACATATCGATTCACATCTGAAACTTGCGAAAAATAAGTCTTGTGACTCGCCATCAACGAGTCAAATTTCAATTTCAGTAATGTTAATGTTAATGTTAATCAATGCATGTGCAACAAAATTGGCAGTAAAACAAACAAATAAATAGATATCCTGAACTTGCAAAAGCACCAATATTCTAGTGACTCGCGCTCAACGAGTCAAATATCCATTTCATGAATACTGCAATCTAAGTAATTTTAGTTACACTCAAAATACCCTGAAATAATTACTCGTGGTGTAGTTATACACTGCTGTTGATTAAATATTAAATTTCCTTTAACTCGATTTACTCACACGCCATAAAGCAACTTATTATTTACAAAAGTCTCATCACATGCCAAATAGCTTACACAATTGCAATAAGCAGTTTTTATCCTCGCAGTAATCAACGTTAACAGTGTTAAGAGGAAAAAGTTATACACCACTTACAAATCAATATCAGATGTCTCAATTGTCAGGATTTCAAACCGTGAACTAGCAATTCTAGTTTTATTGAAAGAAAGTAAGTAACCTTTCCACCTCCGGTCCAAAATAAATGCCTATCAAACTCTATTCTTTTTATCTTTAATAAAAAAAAAACTTAAAACAAATAAACTAATCAAAACTTTATACTCACCAATAACATGTGACCTTTCCTTTCACACATCTTTCCTTAAGATATCTTTCGACGGTCTAATCTCCAGACCAAACATTCCCAACCCTGACCACTTCGTCTTCCATTTCCTTGTTGGTTGTTACATTCGTTGTCAGTAGCATACCTTCCTTTCCAAGTTTGATTTACCAAACTTAGAAAGAGAGGGCTGAAAAATAAAGACAAGAAAAAAACAAAAAAAAAATTTCCTAACCAAAGTTTACTCACCTTTATTCCCACAATTCTTCTAGTTGTCGCGTGACGGCCATTCTGGCCTCCCTTGCCTTCCTATCTGTTACACCCTGTTTCCTTCTCAACTTATCATCGTCCGTTAGATTTACGCTGTTCTCCCCTTCTTCTTCCTCCAAACTTACCGCTCCTTGCTCGTCCTCCCTTCTCATCATCCATCTCCCTCTCTGCGGACAGTCCTTGCCGAAATAAAACTCCGAATTTACATACCACGCACTTCCTCACATTTCCTCGCTCGTTCACTGAATTTTGTTTTCTTCCTTCCATGACTAAATTACAAATAATAATAATAATAATGATAATAATTATAATTATAATTATAATTATAATAATAATAATAATAATAATAATAATAATAATAATAATAATAATAATAGTACCGGACTGTTATTATTTATGACACAAGTATAATACTACACACTTCTACTGCATCATATTCACACACGCTATCATACTAATAAACATACAACTAAAACATGATAGTAATAATAATAAATATAATAAATAAATACAAGGGATCGTCAGCACTCTACGTGCCCACCAATTAAGATGATTAAACCTTTACTCTTATTTTTGGCTGTTTTGAGCGGAGGAATAAAATATAGATTTTTCTAAATATATAATTCAAGTCGTATTTCTTATAATTCAAAACGTTTCAAATAAGCTTGATACCACACAACAATTATATAACAATCTTCTCTACAATAGTATAAGTTAATCATATATTTCAACAAAGTACCACATATTAAATCGTAATTTCATCAGTTCTAAATATATAAATGTATAAACACAAAAAATGGCGGCCAAAACATATCAATTCACATCTGAAACTTGCCGAAAATAACACAAGTCTTGTGACTCGCGCTCAACGAGTCAAATATCAATTTCAGTAATGTTAACATATATCAATGCATGTACAAAAAAATGGCAGTAATAATAATACACCACTTACAAACAAATAAATAGATATGGGTTAAACAAATAAATAAATATCCTGAACTTTCAAAAGCACCAATAATATTCTGGTGACTCGCGCTTAACGAGTCAAATATCAATTTCATGAATACTGCAATCTAAGTAATTTTAGTTATACTCAAAATACCCTGAAATAATTACTCGTGGCGTAGTTATACACCGCTGTTGATTAAATACTAAATATCCTTTAACTCGATTTACTCATACGTCATAAAACAACTTATTATTTACAAAAGTCATCAAATGCCAAATAGCTTACACCATTGCAATAAGCAGTTTCTATCCTCGCAGTAATCAACGTTAACAGTGTTAAGAGGAAAAAGTTATACACAACTTACAAATCAATATCAGGTGTCTCAATTGTCAGGATTTCAAACTGTGAACTAGCAATTTTAGTTTTATTGAAAGAAAGTAAGTAACTTTTCCACCTCCGGTCCAAGTCTATTTATAAGTCGACAGGGTGATCCAAAAGCGTGTACGTAATCCAAGTTAGTAATTACACTCAACCAGTTCCAGCACTGATCCCAGGCTAGTCCCCTAAAAAACAAAAGAAATTCCTATCAAACTCTATTCCTTTTATCTTTAACAAAAAAAAAAAAAAAAAAAAGAATTAAAACAAATAAACTAATCAGAACTTTATACTCACCAATGACATGGGGACCTTTCCTCTCACATGTCTTTCCTTAAGATATCTTTCGACGGTCTAATCTCCAGACCAAACATTCCCAACCCTGACCACTTCGTCTTCCATTTCCGTGTTGGTTGTTACATTCGTTGTCAGTAACATACCTCCCCTTCCAACATATGCTCATAGGTCAGAAGGTATGCCGAAAAGGAAAGAAGGAATGTGAACGAAAGACGCGATCAACCCAACAAATGATTGAGAGTTAAGAGACACACACAAAAGTTCGACCAAGTTAGCTAACCTTGTCTTCCGATCTATTGCATCCTGTTTCCTTCTCATCGTCCGTTAGATTCACGCTGTTCTCCCCCTCTTCTTCCTCAAAACTTACTGCTCCCTTCTCCTCATCCATCTCTCCCCCTCTGCGGACAGTCCTTGCAGAAATGAAACTCCGATTTACATACCACGCAGTTCCTCACATTTTCTCGCTCGTTCACTGAATTCCGTTTTCTTCCTTCCATGACTAAATTATAAAAGGTAACAAAAAATAATAATATAATAATAGTACCGGACTGTTATTATTTATAAGGCACAAGTATAATACTACACACTTCTACTGCATCACATTCACACACGCTATCATACTAATAAACATACAACTAAAACACGATAGTAATAATAATAAATATAATAAATAAATACAAGGGATCGTCCGCACTGCGTGACCACCAATTTAGCCGATTAAACTTTTACTCTTATTGTTTGCTGATTTCAGCGGAGGAATAAAATAGAGATTTTCTAAATATATAATTCAAGTCGTATTTCTTATAATTCAAAACGTTTCAAATAAGCTTGGTAGCACACAACAATTATATAACAATCTTCTCTACAATATTATAAGTTAAACATATATTTCAACAAAATACCACATATTAAATCGTAATTTCATCAGTTCTAAATATATAAATGTATAAATACTCAAAATGGCGGCCAAAACATCAATTCACATCTAAAACTTGCCAAAAATAACAACAGTCTTGTGACTCGCGCTCAACGAGTCAAATATCAATTTCATGAATACTGCAATCTAAGTAATTTTAGTTACACTCAAAATACCCTGAAATAATTACTCGTGGCGTAGTTATACACTGCTGTTGATTAAACACTAAATTTCATTTTAACTCGATTTACTCACACGCCATAAACAACTTACTATTTACAAAAGTCTCATCACATGCCAAATAGCTTACATTATTGCAATAAGCAGTTTTTATCCTCCCATTAATCAACGTTAACAGTGTTAAAAGGAAAAAGTTATATATCACTTACAATACAAATCAATATCAGATGTCTCAATTGTCAGTAATTCAAACCGTGAACTAGCAATTTTAGTTTTATTGAAAGAAAGTAAGTAACCTTTCCACCTTCGGTCCAAGTCTATTTACAACAGTCGACAAGGGTGATCCAAAAGCGTGTACGTAATGCAAGTTAGTAATTACACTCAACCAGTTCCAGCAGTGATCCCAGGCTATTCCCCTAAAAAAAAAAGCCTATCGACTCTATTCTTTTTATCTTTAACAAAAAAAGACTCTTAAAACAAACTAATCAGAACTTTATACTCACCAATAACATAGGACCTTTCCTCTCACATGTCATTCCTTAAGATATCTTCCGACGGTCTAATCTCCAGACCAAACATTCCCAACCCTGACCACTTCGTCTTCCATTTCCGTGTTGGTTGTTGCATTCGTTGTAAGTAACATACCTCCCCTTCCAAGTTTAGAAAGAGAGGGCCGAAAAATAAAGACAAGATTTCATAGCCAAAATTTACTCACTTTTATTCTCACAAATTTTTCTAGTTGTCGCGTAACGGCCATTCTGGCCTCCCTTGCCTTCCTATCTATTGCATCCTGTTTCCTTCTCAACTTCTCATCGTCCGTTAGATTCCACCTCCTGTCTAAGTCTATTTACAACAGTCGACAGGGTGATCCAAAAGCGTGTACGTAATCCAAGTTAGCAATTACACTCAACAAGTTTCAGCACTTATCCCAGGCTAGTCCCCTAAAAAAACAAAATAAATGCCTATCAAACTCTATTCTTTTTATCTTTAACAAAAAATGACTCTTAAAACAAATAAACTAATCAGAACTTTATACTCACCAGTAACATGGGACCTTTCCTATCATACGTCTTTCCTTAAGATATCTTTCGACGGTCTAATCTTCAGACCAAACATTCCCAACCCTGATCACTTCGTCTTCCATTTCTTTGTTGGTTGTTGCATTCGTTGTCAGTAACTATATATATATATATATATATATATATACTGTTATCATATATCTCATATCATATATATATATATATATATATAACTGCTGCTGCTGCTGCTGCTCTTTCTGCTGCTTCCATTTGTGATAAGATATATTATATATATATATATATATATATATATATATATATATATATAGTAAGAATAAATGTACAATAAAGGAAACTGTAAATCAATGCGCATTGGAGCAAACACGTACTTACTGATGAACATTCAAACCTAAAACGACACAAAAAGTGCATTTAAATAAAAAGAGACATAGATGAAAACCAAAAGATAAATGGATCAAGGGAAGCAAATGGTAAGGGTAACAACAGTAATCACAATAATAACAGCAAAGTGACATTAGTGACAAAGTGTCTTCTAAAATTAAGAACTGCAGAAGATACTGGTTGTTAAGGTGTGAATCTCCAAGTAAACTTGGAAATTCACCCTCCAAAATCACCACGTGCAACAAATAAGTTGCAGTAACCAGTTCAAACTCATTTTAATGCTTTTGCTTATAAAATATTTTTGTATGTTAGGCGTGAATATGTCTTAAGAATTACGAAATATTGTTCGCAAGAACACTAACTTAAAAATTTAAAGTTGGTAACTGGTTTTGAGTTCGAGAGTAAGAAAATATTACTAGGCTGTAAGCACGCTTAAAAAATGTGCTCCAAATTACGTGTATAAATAATGTAAAATACTAATATTAGTAAATAATAATCGGAACATCCTTTTAATTAATCCAGTGTTAAAATAAGCTAAAAAGGAAATTACAATTATTAAACTAGAAGTGAAAGAAAATAGTACGATTTTCGTTGGTTATGCTGAACCTAGCTTTCCATATATTTATTTCCTATTGTCTTCCGTGATTGTATAAGAGATTTAACTCGTCCACATTGTCTGAAATTAAATCTTTCATCAATTCACTCCCTTCACATCGAGCTCTACCTCTACCAAGGCTTGGAGGTACCCAAAATCTTCGGTTGCTTAGTTTATGTTTGACTTGCTTGGGCAACTATTATTACGGTTGCAGTAGCAACAGGCAAATCCTCGTCGCTATACATCGCGATCACGACTAAATCACAATTCCAATGTGGACCCAGAGAATTGCTTGCGGCAGAGGCAGCGGCAACTGGCTTTGTCTGCTGGCCTTGCAAATTCTCGTATATCGGCATAGTGCGGACGCGCCTTTAGAGTATAAATATAAATTTGTGGCATTTAATAGATTTTCATAAAAAAAAATAGGGATATAGTGGAATATTAAAATATGAATATAGTAATAAAAAAGACGTAATATTTGTTACCATCAAACTAAAAGATTGAAAAATATTAATTTACCTTATAGATATTGAAGAAACAGGGTACTGTTCTTCTGTGGTCTCTGAAGTAGGTTGACGGATACCGTATTGAATCTACGAATTAAAATATTTGGCAACATTTGGGTGGTTCATTTGGGAGAGAAGTTTCACCTCTTCCAACGTTTTTAATTCGTCTCTCGACAAAAGAAATTCACTATAATATATATATATATATATATATATATATATATATATATATATATATATATATATATATATATATATATATATATATATATATATATATATATATATAGGTGACAGTGGGTTAATTAAAAGCGTCTTTCCTCGTTGAAAGATTTTAATTTCCATCTTGTGAGAGCAGGTGCTCGAATCTGGATCTGGCGGCCACCTGAACGGATAAAAAAAAACTCCCGTCAGTAAGAGATTATCCGTAATATTTAATTACAGTTTACGGTAGTGAATTACATTCATCTCAACACCCACACATAACTAAAGCCATAGCCATCACATACAACAGGACACTATTATTATAGGAGTTGAGCCGAAGCAAGACTTGCTATCAAGTCTAGATAATCTTTGCATTATAAAAATAATCCACTTGGTTAGAAAATACATGCAATGCAATTACCCTGACCAAGGACCCTACTACGGTAGGTAATGAACTCCCCAAATTCATGGGATAGAGGTTCGGTGACAACAAATTAACACTTTTGAGCCAATGCTATCGCAACAATAATCCAAATAATTAAATTTGAATGGAAAGCTGACACTCTCCGACCACTCTGGAAACACGCACATATAATTCTTATACTAAAGTCAAACAAATCGTCGAGCAACCCAATTTCGTATAGATTTATATGATTGCTCTCTACAATATTCAAGGTATTGGAATAATTGATCCTAAACACAGGGTTGTGGAGTCGGAGTCGGGGAGTCGGTAGTTTTGAAGAGGGTGGAGTCGGAGTCGGTAATTTTGAAAAGGGTGGAGTCGGAGTCGGTAATTTTGAAGAGGGTGGAGTCGGAGTCGGTAATTTTTAAGAGGTCGGAGTCGGAGTAACTTTCAAGATAGTAGAGTTGGAATCAGAAAATTTTGAGCTACAAAGTTATGAATTGTGACTCTGTGAGTGACTTCAATCCTTCGACCAGTTCCACTCACTTGGCTTCCATGCAAGAAATACATTGCAAAACTCTAAGTTTTTAACCACCAATATCTTATCAGTGTTTCAGTTTGGATTACCATTCTAATGAATTCAACCTATACCATATTTAATATATTTAAGATACTGAAGAAATAATAAAAACTCAAGGTACACGAAGAGAGAATTTCTCTCACGACAGAAGTAGTGATTCTATACCCCAGCTCACTGTTTACATGTTAATTATTATCTACAGGGATGGCTTAGTGAATCAACAATAAACTAAATACTTTACCCAGTGATATTTGTATCAAAGGGTTGCCAAGTTCAAGAAAGAAAGAATACAATGCAGAACATATTATGTGTGTTGAGAACTACAACTATCCTCCATAACTTCACTTTGAAAAGCTCAGAAATGATGTGACTTCTAGATATTAGAGAGTTTAGTCAGAAACTTCTGACTGGTTCAGAAAAGATTAAAGTTATTAGCATCTTATTTTTAAATATTCCATAAATTTAAATTTCTCTGTTTGCACTGAGAAAGAAGTTGGCAATTGATGTAACTTAAACTTAAATTGAAGAGGCCATTGATAAGTATCCAGACGCTGTACAAGAAGCTACAATTGTTACATGCAAAGCAAGTTAGCGAGTTTTGAGGGAGTGTGCTTTGTATTGGCCCCACCCCTCATTCAACTATATTCTCTGTATAATACCGGCGCCTATATTGTTGGGCGCCGCCGCGGTAGCTATTCCGAAAAGGAAACCGCTCTGATCCTTTCCCAACTATCGCCCTATAGCTCTTACTTTGTATTCTATCTAAGATGTTTGAAACCCTTCTGCCATCCCTGCTTCTTAGACCATCTGGATGTTCACTTCTTTTGATCGCCCGATCGCTTTCGGCGCTCAAGTCTACTGGCGATATAGTCTATTTAACAGATTTATGGTTTTCCCGCCCTTAGGACTACGGGGAGAGACTTGCGTGGTGCGCTTGACGCCATCAAAAACATTTGACGGCGGGTAGCACATGGCACTCTTTACTCAGAAGCTCTCTCCTTTTTGGTTTCCTCTCTTGCGCCGCTAATCTAGCTTTCTTTTTCAAATAGCTCAAAAATCAGCTGTTGTTGATGGGGCTAACTTCATTTTCTGTCAATAGTAGTGTTCCTCAGGGTTCTGCCGTCAGCATGCCCTACTTTGTTCTCTCACTATCTTTTATGACTATATTATATTAAAACTCTCTACATACTCATGTGCCGATGACTCGACCCTTCGTTCTTTAACTCATTTTACTCCCACTCTACTTCTAGAATTGCCTCTCGTCTTAAAACTTCTAGAATTGCCTCTAATGCCAAAATATTTTCCGATTCTATTCTCGCTGATCTGGACAATTTCCACGGATGAAGTTAGTACCAACCTTGGCCAGAAATTTAATTCTTCAAAGGCTTCCAACTGCAAATCTCCCTCTAAGACACCCACTAACTTTCCTATAACCTTCTTTGATGGTTCTCTCTTCTCTCCTGTTGACAATACTCAAAAAACATTCTTGGCCGTAACATAAACAAAAAATGTCTTGAAAACCTCTCACATCACAGCGGTTGGCACAGGATTTACCTCAAAGAAACTGGAGTTCAGTTTAGACTGGAATTTTTTTCATATTCTCAGTTGCTCCAGCTATACAAGGTCTCATCAGCGCCTGTGTGGGAGTACTGTTCCCATATCTGGGGGCTCTGGTTTACCCGGCTTTTGGACAGGGTCGAGTCAAAGGCCAAAAAGCATAAACTGTTCTGGCAGCGCCAGTTCACTTGGCCTATCTTTGCGGCGCGATATTTGGTGCTTTATTTCTTTTCTATAGATACCGCAGCAGCAGTTCTAGAGGGAACTTATCACTCGCGTACCACCTTTACACGTCGCCCTCGTAGCACAAGGGTGCTGTTTCTGCGCATGAGTTTTTGTTGATATTGGTAAATCTAGACTAGTTCGTTGCGGTGCTTCCTTCTTTCCTGTCACCTCTGTTCTGTGGAATTCTCTCATCTTCTGTATTTCCTGTTGAATTTAATCTCCCCACTTCAAAAGCCTGCGTCTGTGCTCCTCATTTGCCAAATTTACGTTAGTTGTTCAATTCTTAGGCACGCAACACCCCCCTCCTTGAATAGCTCTGCCCTTGAGTGGCAGACAAATGTAAAAGAAAAAGAAAAAATCTTTGTAATAAAAAATCATGACGTACTGTACCCTTCGGATTCAAGGGTAGTTTAAAACCTTCGGATTCAAGGGTAGTTTAAAACCAGGCGCGGTTTTACAGAGGAAGCAAAGGAGGCCGGGCCTCCTTTAAAAAATAAATGAAAACAACTAATGTAAGAAAATAATTCAAATTACTATTTATTACCTATTAAAATAATGTTTAAATGTTAAGGACGCTAATTTTACATTAAAATAATTTATTTTCTTTCGAAACATTATTTTTCATATGGATCATTGACTCGGGAGGAATTTCGATTTGTGCCTCCTAGAAGCATAATTATAATGCTTTTCAAACACTGGTTGTCATGGCAGCAGTAAAGAACTACCATTCTTATTTTGTTTGTTTTTAAAGATTTTCCACAGGCCTCCTTTCGAAAACGTCATAAAATAACTCCTCCAAATATTGGCAACTCTACTCTTAAGTAGAGTTGCCGCTTTGCAATAAATATGTGAAACACAATAAAGAATATTTTTTTTAATTAAAATTAAAAAACACATTTAATATATATATATATATATATATATATATATATATATAACATTAACAGAGATACACTATCTATACGAACTCTATTTATTTCTATATATATATATATATATATATATATATATATATATAAAGAAAACTTATTTTTTAAGAAAATTAAAATAAAACATTTAATATATATATATATATAATATATATATATATATATACTATATATATATATATATATATATATATATTTATAAAATATAAATAAAAATACATTTATATATATAATATATATATATATATAATATATATATCTAATTTATTTATTTATTTATTTATTTACAGAGAGAGAGAGTTATACCAAAATGTACTATATTTTGTTAATAATTTGTTATAATTTTGGTTATATACAAATCTTGGTGAAATCCTAGAAGTGCCGAAAATTAGTTAATATTACAAATTGGTATCTGTTGCTTCATATGGTCTTATATATAGCTTGAGAAGTGATCCTCAGATTATTAACACAGATGCGTGTGGTGGTGGTGTTAATCGTTAATGTTTGTGCAAATTTGAAAAAATTAATACTGAAAAAGAAAATGACATAGTGGTTTCTTTATTAACCATTCCGCTTGTCAGACGTAGTGAAGAAGAAAAACTCATTTTAAATACTGCAAGTTCAACTCCAAATATAAAATCCATCAAAGTAAGTAAAAACAAAAAACAGGATGTTTAAGAGAGTTTGGTATGACCGGTTTAAGTGGTTGTGTGGAAGCGTGAAAAAAGATGGTTTATATTGCTTGCTTTGATTATTACTTAGTACAAAAAAGAATGTTTGGTGTGATGAAGGATTTCGAGATTGGAAAAACTTATCAAGAAGCTTGGAAAGGCATAGTGGTTCTTAAGAACATATTCAAAATAATCTTGGCGTTCAACAGTTACGTAAACGCAATTTGACTATTTTGGAACAATTAAGTGAACAGGCAATAAGAAATAAAAGCGGAAAAAAATAGATTTATTCAAACTTTTGATCGATATAACTTGCTATTTAGGTAAACAGGGACTTGCATTTCGTGGTCATGACGAGTGTCAAAGTTCCTTCAACCAAGGAAATTTCAAAGAATTGTCTGATTTAATCATAAGACGTGATACTGAAATGAAATCTCATTGGGAAAAATTGGGGGGGGTTTAACAGGTTTGTCAAAGACAATTCAAAATGATATTATTGATTGCATTGCAAGTGAAATTAAAGTTTATATACAAATGTTTAGTTATTTACAGATTCGTTGATGAAAAGGGATTCATAGAGCTTTTTTTTTGAGGTTGGGGAAACAGGACCTCATCAGGTTTTAGTTAGGAACTTATTAAATTATTAGAACCATTTGACTTTTGTAAGAAACTTATTGGTCAAACTTTTGATGGGGCTAGCGTTATGCCATCTGAATTGAATGGAGTTCAAGCACAAATTCGTACCCATGCCCCATATGCTCTTTTCACATATTGTTTAACTCACCGCTTAAATCTTGTATTACAGCACAGTTGCCGTAATATTAAAGATGTTAATGACTTTTTTGACACCTTACGTGAAATACCTGTTTTTTTCACCAATCGACAAAAAAAATGCGATTCTTGATAAAATTGTGAAAGAAAGCGAAGTACCATCAGCACAGTTTACCTGGAGTATAGATTCACATACCAAAACTTTTAACTTGGAATCTTTTCCTCTGAAAGGGTTAAATTAATTGAGGCTTTTAAGGAGCTTATGAAAATGGACGACAAGTCTGGCAAAACAAGGCATCAAGCAGAAGTTTTAAAAGGCAGTATCTGAATTTGAATTTTGTATTTTGTATTGTTTGTATTTACCAAAGAAATTTTTATTAAAAACATAGTTGGTCTTACAATTTCTTTGCAGAAGAAAACAGTAAATATCCAAATGTGCATAAATCGAATAACCTTATGTGAAGCAGCTATACAAGAAATGCGAAGTGAGGAATCACTAGAAAAATATATTGAAAAAACTAGGGAAGCAACAGAAATTTCTCCTCCTCCAACGAGAAATAGTCTTCACGAAGATGAATCAGTATTGTCAAGCCATTATAAGAGAAACCTTTACGAAATAATTGATATCATCATTCAGATTAGGGAAAGAGATTCTCAAATTTATCGACCTTAAAATTTATGATTCCACTACAATTAAGGGAATTTTGAAGTTACCGCTAACATAAAACATATTTTCCAGATCTGAAGAAACCTTATGACAGGTTCTTTCTTTAATATTTGCTCCATTGGTATCTTTTTTGGTATAGATCTTTTTACACGTCAGCCTTATCGTAATTTTTCATGACCAACGTTGCTATTTTATGTTTTGAAGTTTAATGTTCACTCTTTGTGAAAGGTTTCTGTGATTAATACTTAGCAATATTCTATCTTGGATAATTCTCTCTCTAACTATATATATTTTAAAATATAAGGGTTTTACAATCAACCACAAGACCTGGCATTCAGTTGAAGTCTTGATTTTGCTCATAAAATGTAAGAGACATTTGTTATTAATTCTATAAAATCATCCATTCTGGTATGAGAAAATATTATAAATAAGTTCATGAAGAAAGGAAAGAAGATTGATCTTCTTTTCAAATGGTGTATTGGGTTTGGTGTGGTACTTTATATACATTTGTATCCCCATTTTCATATATATATATGTATATATATATATATATATATATATAATAACATAATAATATATATATATATATATATATATATATATATATATAAATATAACTCTATATATATACTAATAATGATATATCTATACTACTATATATATAATATATATATTGAAAATATAAGTAATATGTATATATAACTCTATATATAATAATATATATATATATATATATATACTTAATATATAATATATATATGTATAACCATACAAATAACAACAACCAATAATAATATATATACATATATATATGCTCTAAAATACTGATATCTCTATAAGACAATAACAACATAAAGATAATAATGATATATATAATATATATATATATATATATATATATATATATATATATAACATTTTAATTATTTTGAAGTGCCTCCCCATGTTTTCGGTTCACGAGCCGCTACTGTTTAAAACCCTTGTAAGTAATTTGTTCATTTACTGATTGATAAAAAATGTAAATATTAATAATAAAAATTTCCCTATTTACTTTGTTCAATCTTATCTTTGTAAATAATATAGAGGTGTTACTTAGACAAGAGAGAGAATATTACAGACGGAAAGAGAATTTAGTAAACTGAAAAACACTCAATGGCATCCGAGTTACACCTACAGTTGCCAAGTTTCTCAAGGTTGAATAGCAAGTCACTTGATGAAATATTTCAAAGTTTTTTCAAGTATTGGTGTGTAAATAGTTATACGTGTATATGCCAAGCAAGAATGAAAAGTATTGCGTCATGTTACAAAGTGCGCAGGGATTAAATGTGATAAGCCTAAAAATATTTCTTGTTGGGTATGGTTATTTTCTGAAAGTGTTAGACATTACTATTGCGCAATGTTTTATAAGACAAATTTAAAGTTATGAGGTTATAAAGTCTTCGTAAATATATGTTTGTGTGCAGAAATATAAAGTGAAACAATTAAATGTTTGTTAGTATATTTCCTGTAAAAAAAAATTATGCAAAGCTATATAATAAGTTTCGATGTACAATGAACTTATTTGTTATGTTTATACAACATGTGGGTTTATAAAACAGAATTGAAGATCTAAATATTGCATGAAGCAGTAAATCAATAGATCATGGTTGGGTGGGATGGGTGGTGTTAATTACTGCTTTAGGGTCGATAAAACACAAATTTTTATAAAACTTAACAATAGAGAGTTTATAATACAAAACAAAGGGTAGAATATGACTTAAATCATTTGATCAATAGATCACGGAGGGGTGAAGGTGGGTTACTGTTTTAGGGTCAATCATATTTTATAAAATATTTAAAAAAAGAAAATTAAATAAATTATATCTTTAAAAACTTTGACAAATGTTTCAGCTTAAAAGAAAATGTTAAAATATAATGGTTAGCTTTTACAAAAAAGAAATATCAAACACATGAAAAAAAAAAACTCAGAGTATAAAATGCTACAGCTTAAACGAAAACAAAACGGTGTACAATGTAGGACATTCCATAAATGATGACCTGTACATATACACATTAGAAAAAAAATCAGTCATGTGAACACGTATTATATAAAGTAAGGCAGCGCTAGGTGTTGTTAGTTTTGATGTGGAAAGATTAGGTTAAATTAATCATGATATCATGAGAGAGAGAGAGAGAGGGCGAGAGTGAATTCGTGTTCATCTAATTAACAAACATTGCGGTACTATAATAGTCCGTATATTGTACAAGGTAGGGTGGCCTGATTCACCAGGTGCGATGCAGTGCGTGTTGCGCTCATTTTGGTGCGATGCGGAACACAATTCCAGTATTCCGGTGCAGTGCGTGGTGCGGCACGATGCGGAGAGCGGTTCGCATTGAAACATAAAGATCCTGTGTGGTGCGTGGTGCTCTTACTCTGGTGAAATTCGGTGCGGTTCGCAAAATTCCGGTGCTCTGCCAACTCTAGTACAAGGTATGAATATTGCAGTATCCATGTATGTATTTTTTACACGAATTTCCTTACAAAAATTCAATTTTAAAGGTGAAACCCCAATTTTGGGGTTAGGCCCCCCACCTTATGTGTGTCTTGCCTGGTCTGATTCGTCAGGGAATCCTTCGTCTTCCTTCCTTCAGCTTCATCTGTTAAGAGCTCGGGACGTTTATCTCTCGGGATTTCTCATTTTTACTTTTGAGACCCTATTTCGGGGTGCTTAAACACCCCCGCAGAGGTTTAAAATTATAAAACCGGGTTCTACGTATCTTATAACATATATAATAACATGTTGCATATCATACCATGGTAGATTCAAACTCGGTCTACTTCTCTGACTCCTGTTAATGTGTTATAAGAGTCATTATTATTATTATTTAAGAAAGTTTTCGGTGCTAGCTTAACCATTAGAACCTATTTTTGTAAGGTTTACACCTCCTCCTGGGTATACGGAACCCAAACCTCGTCATAGACGAGGTAATGACGTACGAAGTGAGGAGCGAAGATTGAAGGGGATCGGATGTCTCAAACTCCCCAAATTTGAGGATATAAAATGTGCAGCTTTCAAGACTATTCCTTGCCCTTCATAAAGTTAGCCTCGCTACGATCGATTTTTTCAAAAAAGAAACTCGATTATATAATAATTTCTATCGATTATGAAATTCAGGGTTATCTAGCCAACCAGAGCTCGTAGAAAGATGATTTAAACGTAAATTTTGAGGTAACAGAAATCGATAAATCTAATGAATCGTGAGAAATGATCTACCGATCATTTGCAACCTCAAAGCCAGTCAAGGAATCAAAAATTCCCCCTTCGGGCGGGGGATATAGATCCAAGATAGTTTTCAAAGGTTTTAAACCACAGTCTTCCATACTTCAAAAACAGTCTTGTCGTTTGTCGTACTCGAAAACCACTAGTTTGATCAATCAAGTGTCAAAAGCTTTAAAAATGATGGGCTAAAAGATACCAAAAAACTTTCGTCTAGTGCCTAATATTTGTTTGCTGCCGAGGTAGGTCCCCCTATTACTTGTCTCTCCACTAACCTATATATATCAGTGGATACTTTAATTAACCAAGTGCTCCTAAGTACCATCTCTGTAGCAGCACGTAAGAATTTCAACAACTTCGTTCTTAACTTCTACCTTAAAATAGCCTAATTTTCCACTCACTTCCACATCATCAACCCTTGCATTTCAATCGCCTAACAAGCACACTATCATTACTATTATCCTACTTCTGCACCGTCATTTACTGTTGCATTTGTAGTTACATATATCCAGATTTCATGCATCAATTTCAATTTTACCCATATTAACACTGAAATAATAAATTTACTTTCTTTCATATATTTCAACCTTATATATGTATTTTATAAACCACGTAAAATAATAACTACCATTTTCATAATATCCACAATATTAACCAAACGGTAAATAGCAAGGTATAATTTGCATTTTTTTAATATACAGTAAATTCGTAATTTATAATTACGGATGCAATGTCAGATTTAATGAGGATGTTCCGAACCCGCGGATGTGATATATATCACAATTAACTAACTATTGTTCAAAGTAACAGTAGTTACTAAAGAAAAATATTTATTTAGGTTTCGATATTTTAAAAATTTAAACCGAAGTTATTTTCATTCGAAGTTACAGATTAGTGCTAAAAAAGAATTCGACATCATCTCTAATTTTAAATGAAACAAATATCTATTTAAGTACTACATTTAAAAAAAATAAAAATAAAAATAAAAAATGAAGTACTAAATTCTAGCAATGGTGAAGCTCGATTTCTCGGAGTAGTTGAACCGAGTGTATAAAATTTCAGCATTTTGTTCATCAGGTAGCAAGGAACAGAGATTCCCCTTTTCAATCTTATTTTTCTTATCGTAATTGGTGGTGATAAATTTTAACCATCATCGTCACTCTTTTTACACAGCATATTATAAAAATATTCTTAATACTAGCTACCAAGAAATTTTGTTTTGCCTTTAGTAAAAGAAATTGGGGGCTTGGTTAGAAAATATCGAGCAATTGTTGTTGTCTATTGTATCTCTAAGCCAAATCACATATATAAGCCAAAAAAAAAAATACAAAGGTATGAATATTTGTTTTAAGTACCCGTAATTAAAACGTATTTGTAAACTTTACTCGCTTACCTTTTTCTTTTATATAAATATTTGAAATTTAGGAAAATTCAACAAATTTTAAACGGAAAAGTTTTTTAAAAGATAGCTTGTTATCTTTTAAGTAAACATATCAATGTAAAACCAAAAATGGCGTTTTTACATAGCCTTTCGGACGCTCACATTATTTAGAAATTATTAAAAGTAATGCCCATTTGATTATTTTCAAAGATATTTTCAAGTTCCCCTCCAAGAATAGGGCTATGCCCGTGAGGAGTGAATTTAAAAAAAAAAACAAAAACAGAATTTACTGAAAAATCTATGAAAATAAAGAGAAGTTTAAAACCCTTTATTTTGTTTACAAAAATAACAAAGAAATGATACCGCATTGTAAAGGGTAAATAATTGTACGTAAACAAATTCATCACATTTTCAAACTAAAAAAATGAATGTCAAATTTGAATGTATTATTTAAAAAGATGTTTACTTATTCGAATCTTGCAATCGCTTATTTTCTAATATATGAAGACGTATTTCGAACTCATTAATTTTCGACTTCATTTGTTCGATTTCTAGTTTTTTTCTTCTAATTTGCTTTCATACTTTTTACTTAATAAATTTATATTTTCATCGTTTCCATACTTTTTAACTTATAATTTTCTAATATTTGTGTTAGGAACACTGTTTCTAGATAGACATTTACCTACTCCTAAAGGTTTTTTCGTACGTGATATTATAGCAGAGTTACGAGAGAGTTGGGAATCAATAGATGCGATCTCTATTTCATCATCTCTAGAATTATTCGTAGATAAAACAGGAATGGATTCTGGAACAAATCTCGAAATTAGAGGAGAGCTAAAAATTTTATCGATTTTCTCGAGCTTAACCACTAGAATCTATTTTTGTAAGGTTTACACCCCCTCCGGGGGGTTAGGAAACCCAATTCCTGTCAGCGATGAGGTAATGACGTACCAAGTGGGGAGCGAAGATTGAAGGAGATCGGATGTCTCAAACTCCCCAAATTTGAGGATATAAAATGTTCAGCTTTCAAGACTATCCCTTGCCCTTCATGAAGTTAGCCTCGTTACGATCGATTATTTCAAAAAAGAAACTATCGATTATATAATAATTTTTATCGATTATGAAATTCAGTGTTATCTAGCAAACCAGAGCTCATAGAAAGATGATTTAAACACATTTTTGGGTAACAGACCTCGATATATCTAATGAATCGACAGAAATGATTTACCGATCATTTGCGACCTCAAACCAAGCCAAGGAAACCAAAATCCCCCCATCGGGGAATATAGATCCATGATTGTGGTTTGAAAACTGTCTTCCATGCTTCAAAAACAATCTTGTCTTTTGTCGTACTCGACAATCATATATATTTTATAAATCACGTAAAATAATAACTACATTCATAATATTCACAATATCAATATTAGTCAAACGGTAAAAAAGACAAAGTATGTTCCGAACCCGCGTATGTGGCATATATCACAATTAACTAACTATTGTTCAAAACTTCAAAGTAACGATAATTACTAAAGAAAAAATTCTATTTAGGTTTCGAAATTTTAAAAATTTAAACATTGAAATGATTTTTATTCGAAATCAGAGATAGTACTAAAAAAGAATTCAACATCAACTCTACTAGATAATTTTAAATGAAACAAAAATCTATTTAAGCACTACATTTAAAAAAATAAAAGAAATTTTTAGCACTAAATTCTAGCAATAGTGAAGCTCGGTTTCTCAGAGTAGTTGAATCGCATGTATAAAATTTCAACACCTTGTTCATCTGGTAGCAAGGAACAGAAAATCCCCCTTTAATCATATTTTTCTTATCGTAAATGGTGGTTATAAATTTCAATCATCGTCATCGTCACTCTTTTTACATAGCATATTATAAAAATATTCTTAATACTAGCTACCAAGATATTCTGTTTTGCCTATAGTAAAAAAAATGGGGGATTGGTTAGAAATACAATAGACAACACTTGATCAATATTTTCTAAGCCAAATCACACATACAAGCAAAAAATGCAATAAAGGTATGAATATTTGTTTTAAGTACCCGTAATTAAAACGTATTTGTGAACTTTACTCGCTTACCTTTTTCTTTTATATAAATATTTGAAATTTAGGAAAATTCAACAAATTTTGAAGGGAAAAGTTTTTAAAAGATAGTGTTATCTTTTAAGTAAACATATCAAGGTAAAACCAAAGATTATGCCCATTTGATTATTTTCAAAGATATATTCGAGTTCCTCTCCTAGAATAGGGCTATGCCCGTGATGTGTGAATAAAAAAAAATAGTATTTACCGTAAAATCTTTGAAAATCAGGAGTTAAACATGAAAGTATAAAACCCTTTATTTTGTTTACAAAAATAAAGAGAAAATACCGCATTGTAAAGGATAAATACGTAAACAAATTCATCACATTTTCAAACCAAAAAAAAATCAAATTGTCAAATTTAAATGTATTAATTAATAAGATTTTTACCGATTAGAATCTTGCAATAGTTTATTTTCTAACATTTGAAGACGTAATTCAAGTTCTTTAATTCCTTGACCACGTATTTCAAGCTCATTAATTTTCGACTTAATTTGTTCGATTTCTATGGTTTTTTTCTTCTAATTTGCTTTTATACTTTTTATTTAATAAATTTATATTTTCCTTATTTTCATACTTTTTACCTAGTAATTTTCTAATTTTTATGTTAGGAACGCTGTTTCTAAATAAACATTTACCTAAAAGGTTTTATTTTGGTACGTGATATTATAGCAGAGTTACGAGAAAGTTGGGAATCGATAGATGCGATCTCAATTTCATCATCTCCAGAATTATTCAAATATAAAACAAGAATGGATTCTGGAACAAATCTCGAAGATGGAGAAGAGCTCAAATTTTTATCGATTTTCTTGAGTTTAACCACTAGAACCTAGTTTTGTATGATTTACACCCCCTCCGGTGGGTCTAGGGAACCCAAACCTCGTCAGCGAAGAGGTAATGACGTACCAAATGGGGAGCGAAGATTGAAGGGGATCGAATGTCTCAAACTCTCCAAATTTAAGGATAAAAAATGTGCAGCTTTCAAGAATATCCCTAGCCCTTCATAAAGTTAGTATCGCAACGATCAATTATCTCAAAAAAAAAAACGATTATATAATAATTTCTATCAATTATGAAATTCAGGGTTATCTAGCCAACCAGAGCTCGTAGAAAGATGATTTAAACACTAATTTTGGGGTAACAGACCTCGATATATCTAATGAATCACCAGAAATGATCTACCGATCATTTGCAATCTAAAAACCAGAAAAGGAAACCAAAATCCCCCCTTCGGGGAATATAGATCCATGATTGTGGTTTGAAAACTGTCTTCCATACTTCAAAAACATTCTTGTCGTTTGTCATACTCGAAAATCATTAGTTTTAACCCATCAAGCGTCAAAAGCTCTAAAAATGATGGACTAAAAGAAACCCAAAATTTTCGTCTAGTGCCGAATATTTGTTTGCTGCCGAGGTAAGTCTCCTTACTACTAGTCCCTCCACTAACCCATACATATTAGTGGATACTTTAATTAACCAAGTGCTGTTGTCGCAGGAGGAAATCTGCAAAATTATTAACAGTTCAACAATTTCATGAAAAGCGATTCAATGAATGTACTAGTAATTCGTCTTAATACTAAAAATTGCAATAACACGAAATCACCTAACAAGCACACTATCATTACTATTAAAGTTACCCAAACACTCGCATAGTTCTTCCCAAATCGCCTTCCTACTTCTGCACCGTCATTTACTATGGCATTTGCAGTTGCAGTTGCATATATCCAGATTTCATTTATCGGTTTCAATTTTACCAATATTAACATTGAACTAATAAATTTATTTTCTTTCATGTATTTCCATTTCACAATAACCAAACTAAAAGACAAATTATAATTTATATTTCTTTAATATATTCGCAATTTATAATTACGGATGTCAGATTTAATAAGGATTTCAGAACCCTCGGATGTAACATATATCACAATTAACTGACTATTGTTCACAGTAACAGTAATTACTAACAAAAAAATTCTATTTAGGTTTCGAAATTTTAAAAATTAACTTCGAAATTATTTTTATTCGAAATCAAGAGAATTCAACATCGTCTCTTTAGATAATTTTAAATGAAACAAAAATCTATTTAAGCACTATATTTAAAAAAAGTAAAAAAAAATAAAAAAAAAGAAATTTGAAGCACTATATTCTAGCAATGGTAAAGTTCGGTTTCTCGAAGTAGTTTTAATCTCATGTATAAAATTTCAACATCTTGTTCATCTGGTAGCAAAGAACAGAAAATCCGCCTTCAAACCTATTTTTCTTATCGTAAATGGTGGTTATAAATTTCAACCATCATCGTCACTCTTTTTACAAGCCAAATCACACATATAAGCCAAAATATAAAAACAAAAGGTATGAATATTTGTTTAGTACCCAAGTACCCATAATTAAAACGCATTTGTAAACTTTACTCGCTTACCTTTTTCTTTTATGTAAATATTTGAAATTTAGGAAAATTCAACAAATTTTAAACGGAAAAGTTTTTAAAAGATAGCGTGTTATCTTTTAAGTTAACATATCAATGTAAAACCAAAAATGGCGTTTTTACATGACCTTTCTGACGCTCACATTATTTAGGAATTATTAAAGGTAATGCCCATTTGATTATTTCAAAGATATTTTCAAGTTCCCCTCCTAGAATAGGGCTATGCCCGTGAGGTGTGAATTTAAAAAAACAAAAAACAAAAACGGAATTTACTGAAAAATCTTTGAAAATCAGGAGGAGTTAAAAATGAAAGCTTAAAACTCTTTATTTTGTTTACAAAAATAAAAAAGAAATGATACCGCATTGTAAAGGATAAATAATAATTGTACGTAAACAAATTCATCACATTTTCAAACAAAAAAATTGAATTTGTCAAATTTAAATGTACTATTTAGAAAAAAATTTACCTATTTGAATCTTGCAATATTTTACTTTCTAATACTTGAAGACGTAATTCTAGCTCATTAATTTTTTGACCACGTATTTCAAGCTCATTAATTTTCGACTTCATTTGTTCGATTTCTATGGTTTTTTCTTCTAATTTACTTTCATACTTTTTACATAATAAATACATTTTCCTTGTTTTCATACTTTTTACCTAATAATTTTCTAATTTTTATGTTAGGGACGTTGTTTCAAGATAGACATTTACCTACTCTTAAATGTTTTTTGGTACGTGATATTTTAGCTGAGTTAAGAGAAAGTTGAGAGTCGTTAGATACGATCTCTATTTCATCATCTCTAGAATTATTTGTAGATAAAACAGGAATGGATTCTGGAACAAATCTCGAGGATTGGAGGGGGTTCCAAGGAATTTTACTGCGATTTCCTCTGAGCTCGGATAGGAATTTCGGAAGCAGGAATGAGGCGTGATTTTGGATCCTTCTCGGTCTGGTTCTGAAAAGCATTAAATAAAAGATTTTTAAAAAAAAGGAAGTATTAGCAAAAAATGAAACCAATATTTCTGTATTACTTTACAAGTTTACATCATAACCAGGGTTGATTTTTTTTGTTTAAGCCAACTAAAACGCGCGCACACACACACATATATATATATATATATATATATATATATATATATATATATATATATATATATACTATATATATATATATATATATACTATATACTATATATATATAAAATAACTCCTTGAGTGATTCTTCACTTACCAGTTAGATCCGGGCCCTCCGCGAACGGTATGCCAGGCGTGTTACCACTCGACCACGACAAGCTAAAGATACGCTGACTTAAACCTATGAAGGAGATTATCTATTCAATAGGAATAAGGACCGCCTATGAGGTATCTGTCCTGACATACACGCATCTTCGCTTGCACTCGGGTTATTTTATCTATACAAATTGAACTGCAGGTTTAATTGCAATATATATATATATATATATATATATATATATATATATATATATATATATATATATATATATATATATATATATATATATTTTTATATATATATATATATATATATATATATATGCTGCTATATATATATATATATATATATATATATATATATGCTTAGAAATATTAAAAAAAAAATAATTAAATAATCTAAAGGCGTTTAAAAATATTCCGAATATTGAAGATATGTTGCTTCACAATTATTAGTTCCAGTTACTTTGATCGGAAGAGCCGTAGATAAAAATATCGTCTGCTGCTTGTGGAAAGTTAGGGCCCGGTCGCTAGTTGCACGTTGCCTATTTCTCTGGTGTGAGAGCCTTTTTAGGTGGTTTCTGGGTATTTTCTTACACGAAAGTACATGTTTGACAAAATCATTTACATAATAAATGCCAACAAATGAAATAAATAAAATAATAATAGCGACAAATTGTACAATTAAAAAGCAAGATGTCGTCCGCTCGGAAAACAAAACCTTAACAGAGTTCAAGGTTGCTTCACAGCTACCTTGACTAAGTGAAAAATTTCACGAAGAATTTTGCTACGTCAAGGGTTCCTTAAATAAAAAAAATTCTCGAGGATCGTTTATAAATTCGAATTTCCGATAAGGAAGGAGTCTGAAGGGATCCTTGGTCAAAAGGTAGAAAAAAAGGCCGTTTATAAATACGGGCCTAAATCTTGGAGAAGTTGAAGCTTCGGCTACCTTCCAAGGGTACCCGGACATCATTTGGTCGATGGATATTTGACCGAAAAAGGTGTTAAACAAAAATGTTTCATTAAACATTGTTCCTTAACCTGACTATACTAGCCTAATCCAAATGTCCGGACACGCTTCCAAGAATTTACTGTATTCCATGCTCTCTCATCAGTCAAAGTCGAAAATGTAGAGTTCATGTCATTAGTTATAGCAGTGAACAGAATTCTTATTATTAAAAAGAACGACACAAGTACCATCGGGTTGAACCCAACGCTGCTTTTCTTGATCTACAAGACCCTTCGACAAAAACACTGAAATCTGCAATGTATTTTTTTAACTAAAGAATACTCCAAAGGTAAACAGCTGAGATACTGGAGTCGGGGTCTTTCTGCCTATCGGGGAACGACAGGGTAGGACTATTTCCCCTCCTTCCGAGGAGAGTCTTCGGAACCCCCGCTCTTTGGTATTTGGGTGTCGCTGGGGTTCCTTCGCTCCTCGCCTACGGGGTATGGAAAACGTTCCCCCCTCTGTTCCCCGTCGGCTTGAGCCCCCTACTTTGTCGTGTAATACCTTTACAACAAATTTTATATATATATATATATATATATATATATATATATATATATATATATATATATATATATATATATATATATATATATATATATATATATAAAACTACAACCACGAGCCATACGGCTGCAGCCACTCAGCACGCATCTGCTACAGCTGTCCAAACCAGCACCACCAACGTGTTCGCAGTCGGGTTTTAATTAATTCTTGCCCCAGGTAAATAAAACTCCAACTGCTACGCGGAGGATTTGAACCAGCGTCCTCTCGTATGTGAGGCGATGAAACACCTCAAGGATATATATATATATATATATATATATATATATATATATATATAATATATATATATATATATATATATATATATATATATATATATATATATATATATATATATATAAATATATATATATATATATAAACTAACCTAAATTAGCAAATCCCTAAACTAGAACATCTATTGATGGTCCATAGAGATACCCTGTACTATTTTTTTTTGGGGTAACGAGTACCGTAAAAAAGGTCAATAAATAAATAGACTTTTTCCATCTTTATTTTTAAAACAACCCAAACATTTACGTAGTTCTTCCCAAATCGTCTTCCTACTTCTGCACTGCCATTTACTGTGGCATTTGTAGTTGCATATATCAAGATTTCATTTACCAATTTCATTTTCACCTATGTTAACTAATAAGTTTACTTTTTCACATATTTCCACCTTATATATGTATTTTATAAACCACGTAAAATAATAACTACCACATTCATAATATCCACAATGTTAATCAAACTAAAAGACAAAGTATAATTTGCATTTTTTAAATATATATTCTCAATTTATAATAACGGTTTCAGATGTCAGATTTAATGAGGGATGTTTCACACCCACGGATGTGACATATATCACAATGAACTATCTATTGTTCAAGTAACAGTAATTACTAAAGAAAATATTCTATTTTAAGTTTCGAAATTTTAAATATTTAAACCGAATTTATTTTTATTCGACATCAGAGATAGTGCTAAAAAAGAATTCGACATCATCTCTTTAGATAATTTTAAATGAAACAAAAATATATTTAAGCGCTACATTTAAAAAAAGTAAAAAATAATAAAAGAAATTTGAAGCACTAAATTCTAACAATGGTAAAGCTCTGTTTCTCAGAGTAGTCTTAATCTCATGTATAAAATATCAACATCTTGTTCATCTGGTAGCAAGAAACAGAAAAATCCCCCTTCAATCATATTTTTTTTATCGTAAATGGTGGTGGTGAATTTCAACCATCATCGTCACTCTTTTTACACAGCATATTATAAAATATTCTTAATACTAGCTACCAAGAAATTTTGTTTTGCCTTTAGTAAAAGAAATTGGGGGCTTGGTTAGAGATACAATAGACAACAATTGCTCGATATTTTCCAGGTCAAAAAAAAAAAAAGAAAAAAAATCCAAAGGTATGAATATTTGTTTAAGTACCTGTAATTAAAACGTATTTGTAAACTTTACTCGCTTACCTTTTTCTTTTATATAAATATTTATAATTTAGGAAAGTCTTTCATATAAATATTTGAAATTTAGGAAAATTCTAAAAATTTTAAACGGAAAAGTTTTTAAAAGATAGCGTGTTATCTTTTAAGTAAACATATCAATGTAAAACCAAAAATGGCGTTTTCACATGACCTTTCGGACGTTCACATTATTTTGGAATTATTAAAGGTAATGCCCATTTGATTATTTTCAAAGATATTTTCAAGTTCTCCTCCTAGAATAGGGCTATGCCCCTGAGGTGTGAATTTAAAAAAAAAAAAAAAAAAAAGTTTAATGAAAAATCTATGAAAATCAGGAGAAGTTAAAAATGAAAGTTTAAAACCTTTTATTTTGTTTACAAAAATAAAAAGAAATAATACCGCATTGTAAAGAATAAATAATTGTACATAAACAAATTCATCACATTTTCAAACTAATAAAAAATGAATTGGTCAAATTTAAATGTACTTTTTAGAAAAAAAAATTTACCTATTAGAATCTTGCAATATTTTACTTTCTAATACTTGAAGACGTAATTCTATCTCATTAATTTTTTGACCACGTATTTCAAGCTCATTAATTTTCGACTTCATTTGTTCGATTTCTATGGTTTTTTCTTCTAATTTGCTTTCATACTTTTTACATAATAAATTTACATTTTCCTTGTTTTCATACTTTTTACCTAATAGTTTTCTAATTTTTATGTTAGGATTGTTGTTTCTAGATAGACATTTACCTACTCTTAAAGGTTTTTTGGTACGTGATATTTTAGCAGAGTTAAGAGAAAGTTGAGAGTCGTTAGATACGATCTCTATTTCATCATCTCTAGAATTATTGGTAGATAAAACAGGAATAGATTTTGGAACAAATCTCGAAGTTGGAGGAGAGCTCAAAATTTTACCGATTTCCTCAAGCTCGGATAGAACTTCGGAAGCGGATGGGCGTGATTTTGGATCCTTCTCGGTCATTTTTAATAGCAAGTCGTTCTGAAAAGCATTAAATAAAAGATTTTTTTTTTAAAAAAGTATTAGCAAAAAATGAAACCAATCTTTCTGTATTACTTTACAAGTTTGCATCATAACCAGGGTTGTTTGATTTAAACCAACGTTTTTTTTTTTGGTTTAAGCCAACTAAAACGCATCAATGATTTACTAGTGTATATTCTAAGCAAAACTCGCGATGTTAATGACACAAATTACTATCTATAGTATTACATTAGGCTTACTACATTGCAGTATCTACTTTTATGTTATAGTAGATTAAGAAGAATAAGAAAGAAAATCTACAATTTTAGATATATTTCTACTATGCTGCCACGCTAAAAATGCGGTCCCTGTTCCGGGCGCCACGTAATATATAAGGGTATGTAGCGGAGAGAGGGATTCACTACGCTTGTTTTAATTCCAAAGCAACCCAATACAGACGTCCAATGATGGAAAAAAGAAGGGGGAGATTAATCTAGCCGCATCGGAATGGTCCCCCACTGCACAAAGTGATCCCCTAACATTCCTCACTTAAGATTATTACCGAGCAATGATTGGATGCTCCTAATAATTATCTATGCACCGATAGGAGTTAGGATTCGCCTCCCCAGAGTTTATATTCACAGGACCACGACTTATAAATAACAAATGAGATGATAATTACAACATTTCTTGTTGTTGTAGGGTCACCTATAGATAAAATAACAACAGAGATCGAGAAGGTTGAGAGATGAGGATAAGTAGTTTAGAATGCTGGATAAACGGCAATATAAAGAACAAAGTAAAGTTTATTTAAAGATTAATGAGATTTAATCGAAACATATATTAGTTCATTAAAAGATTAAATATTAACAAGTAACCAAACAGTATATTAATACAGTATGGACCTATTATTTGCACTAATAGATGAAATACAGTGAATAGATTATAATTTAGAATACAAATAATACAATGACATTCCACAAACCGAGATCAAGCATATACAGGTTGACGATGGCTTATGAGTCCTAAAAAAACAACAGAATATATTTAGACTGATTTATGTAAAAATAATTAATAAATAAATGATTCAAAATGGTAGCGATTAATTCCTGAAATATGTATTATACCTAACCCATACCGGATTCCACGTTCGCATGCAGACATATAAATATACAATTGAATACTTAAATTTCAAAGTTTGTTCGTTAATCGTGATAACGAGCCCCAGCTCCCGTTCAAATGAATATGATCTATGGGCAACCAGCCCCGGTTTAAATGAGGAGTTAAGTTTCTGCTCCCCAGATTAGTTGTCTGTTGAACAAAACAGTTAAGCATTGTTATAACCTTTCTCGCAAATTCATTTAATTAAACAAATTGAAACATTAATGACTAATAAAGAACCTGCCCCAATTGGGACAATTTCGATGACGTTTAATTAGACTAGGCTAAATTTTCTATGATCAAACAGGCAGAGAGCAGAACAGAAACTGACGTTTCGACGTCATGCAATAGGTATTATTTATAATATAAAACATAACATTATAAAGATAAGTTTCATATGAAATGTGCGCGTTAAGTTTTTATATTTAACTATGTAAGATACTGCATTGAACTGCACTAATATATAAACTAAGTTCTTAGACATTGACTGCTAATACCTTATGATAAGATACAATGAACAATCCACCACTTGACTGACAGTATAATGTTCCCTGCCTAAATGACTTTTAAAAACTGATAAATTAAAACAGAGAAAGAAAAAGCTATGACTTCTGAAAAGCATTAAATTCTTGAAACATAAGTAAAATATTCTTTGATAGTAATAATATCAATATCTAATAATAAAATATACAAACAAAAAAAATAATATTTTAAACCTGATGCAAGTTATGCTTTTGCACCAGTTATCTTAGCAGATGCAACTAACAAATTAAAATAGTATTTTCATGGATTAAAGTGAATACTTTCCTAATTAATAAAAAAAAAATACTAAAATACTTAAATGTAATAAATCTTTGAAACATGACCTCTCAAGGGTGAGCTCACCCTTACACCGCCGCAACATCCGCAGGAAAAGATGGGATGCGGAAGGCGATCTTAATAATGTGGGAATGCTCCGCGCGATTGCGGATGTTACCTGCATCACAATAATATATAATACTATATCATATATATAATATATACTATATAATATATTTATACTATATAGGGAAAAAAGTATCGGTATCCAGTTACTGGGGTCCTGCCAACAGTTGCCGGTTAACTGGTAATTCAGGCAATCAAAATAGCGATACTTTGGTATCGTATCAGGTGATCCGGGCCTCAAATTCTCCCAAGGTAATCGGTCTTTGCAATACTACGTAACTAACTAATCATACCTACTCTGAGATATCATTATTAGTTTCAGTGCGTTAGATGATATAGGTTGCTTAGGATGTATAGACTACCGCCCGTGAGTATAGTCGTCGGTATGCGTTGAAGTACGGGCGGCAGGAAGATATAATTGTTTTTAAAATATGGAGATATATAGTTTTTACTTTGATAAGATACTATGATATATATATAAAGTTATACCCTAAAGAGAAAATTGTGGAAAGGTTGAAGTTGAAAGCATGGATGTGATTAAAGAATTTCTGTTTCAAAAAAAATAAATCCTAAATCTTAAATAAAATTAAATATAGTTTAGATCAATTGCTTCTGTTTTAACTTAAAATGATTTTGATTTAGTCGGTGGCCGAAGCTTCTGCAGGCGCCGTGTTCTGTGTGCTAGGTATTCCAAGAAGGCTGCCACTAGAAAGATAAGAGATTTCTTAAGAAACAATCTGTAAGCCAACTTATAGCTTTCTGAAAACTTAGATTATGTTTTTTGGATGTTGGCCGAACTTTAGAAAATTTATGATCTTCAGATCTCAGGAGAACGCTATATTGTGTCTTCATGGGTGTGTTTCTAAGGGTGGCGTCGCTAGTGTCCTTACAGCTTTTAACCCATAGTTGAGTATATACATATGATATATTTATCATAATATAAGTTTTATATTTTATTAATATATAACAATAATTACTATATTATATACTATATATATATTAAGAATACTATATAATATAATATATATTATATATATAGATATTATTATATAATATATATATATTAGACCTATTTATATATTAGAACTTTTTTTTTTTATTATTATTTCTAATAATTTATTTTACTGTATAATAAATTTATTATGAATTTTCTCAGCTCACAATTCTGAAAACGGAATTTTTAATTTTCAAATATTCCATAAAATTGGTGATAACTGAAATGAGAAAACACACACAATTACACAAATTTATTTACATATCCTTAAATATATTTATATTTAACCTTCCACAGATTTCTCGCCCGCCTATGTGTAACGGCCTCCCCCTCAGTGGATGATGCTGAATCCTGTACAAGCTCCTGCCTTATAAACGAATAGAGTCGAAGTGTATATAAACTATAATTTTTTTCAGTTGGATTGCGCGTGCTGATTGATTCAATTTTTTCTCCCCGATATTTTCTTCCGTCAAGAAATTCTCCACCTTATAAATCAACTATCATTAAATTTTTTGCCTCTTTCTATGTCATATTATTTCTTATTTCCTACACCTGCTATTTTATTAACATCTACTAAAAGCAGAATTATTTCTATCATTTTCTCTTGTTATCTGATACACATTAATGATGGGTTCCATGTTATTGATATTGATTTTATGATAAACGACGATCTATGATGAGTAAGTGCTGATTTCTGCTTACTGTATGTGAGATCGTATATATGCTGGTCATTTGCCTTCTTTTAAAGTCATTGTGTCTCCCACATAAAATACTGTCTACAGTTATAGCAAGAGAAATGCTAATATCATTGAGAATAAGGCTATCGCAAATTTGTTAGGGTTTAAAACTTTTTAAAGGGTAGGGCATTCGATGGGGTGGGTGGTAACGATACTTTTCTGGATGATTGTAACCTATTCCTTTTGATGATTTTTGGTGTTTATTTAGCGGATTTACTGCGAACACGCCCCACTGTTTAGGTGGTTTTTACTTTATGTTGTTTCAATTTGGTATTTGAAGAGTGGTTAGAAATTGGCTTTGTGCTTCTTTAATGTCTCAATATGAATGTATATGACGAAGAGTGGATATTTATGTTAAATCTGAAATATAAGTTCGTGAAACAAAAAATTGGAGGCATTGTCATGGTAGATGGAAGTGTGAATAATAGTTGCGTAATAGTGTTTCTACGTAATAACAAAGATGGTGAGGGGTCCTTCTGTTGTTGAAGCAATGAAAGGAATACATCTTAGCAGTAGTGTAAAAATGGCAGTGGTTTTCGAAGAAGATATAGAAAAAATGTTAGTAAGTACACAGTGAACTTGCATCCCACTACCAAGTATCCAAGAAGGTATATTATGAATATGGAGGAGGGCGTCGTCTCATAATAGGAGAGGGTATTAGAAGAATGAAAGTGCAAGGACTCCCGGAGGTATGGGTGGATAAGAGGTTTAATTTTATAATAGGCTTCAAAACACTTAGTCTATCGACGTAACCTGAACCAATGTGTACAGTCACCGGAGCAATATGGATGGGGGAAAAAAAAGGATCAACCCAACGCAGTAAAATTAGTGTGTTGAAAGAAGTGATATTAGGAGACGAGTACCTCCACTCGAACTCGATAGTGAAGACCTTTGTGTCTTTAAGTGGTATTATTTGTGTTTATGTTGTAAATATAATGAGATGTTGAATTGAATAAAATAAGGTTAATCGTAGGTTCAATATTTAAGAAAGTTTGAGTGTATTTATAAGTCTTAAATGAAATGTCCAAAGTTTTAGTGTTGTGTGAAGCGTTAAAGTGATGGTCCCATAGGAGGAGAAGAGGCTAAAAGGGACTGGTTGACAAGATAGGGGTATTCGCATTATTATTTGTGTATGGCATAACCCAAATATATGTTTCCCTCATGGTTTTCCCCAAGAATTTTCATGGACATAGTCGAAATGTGCATCAGAAAACGTAGACAAAAAGAATAGTGTAGCATATGAGCTTTGTTGGGCTTTCTTGTCCATGAATTTTATAAGATTATTGGAATGTACTCATATTCCCGATTGGATAGAAAAAAACCGCTGCAGGTTTTATCGGAAACAGTGCAAGTCAATCTGATTAAGACCATAGCTGACAGGCAAGTCTTCTGAACTGATAGAAGCCTTTATCCATTGATCAATTAACCAATGACCTCTGGATGACCCGTTGGAAAATAGTGTGGATTGACACGGTTAACGTTTAACATGCAAGAAAGATTATGAAATTGCAAAAACTCAGCTATAATAAACTTTACTGCAATGGGTCTTTATCACTTCATGCTTTCAACTCGAAAGGATAGGACTGCTCTTCACCAGCTCTGGTGGGACGTGCATGTCGAATTGGTTGCCCCTCAAATTACAGAAGGAATCAATGTGACAATAGTGACTGGGAATGATTGACATTTAATCCCTCACTGACTGTCATTAACTAAGTAGAGCTAAAGAAGCAGAAATATAAGCAAATCTAACTACTGCTGCAAACCAGTGTGTATCATATATTGGAAAAAACCTATCCAGTGTGAGATTCTGGGCTGTCACCTGTGTGACGTCTACCAAAATGCATCTCAGCGAAGTATTGTTGTATGCCGAAACTGGTGTATCAGTACCAACACCCATATAAATGCGAATACCCGAACCCCTGAAAAAGTGTGGTAAAACCGTAACAAATGGCAAATGAGCCCTGTAATACCAGACGGCTAATAATAGCATTTCCAATCTACAACGTAGATTTATATGAGATTTGTGAGTGAGGTACAATGGACTCAAACGAAAGTAAATATATGACCAGCATATAGACGATCTGCACATACAAGGAAGCCAGAACTGACAGCACATATGTGTATCATGATGATCAACGTTATTGAATTTCAGAAAATCAATATCAATTAACAGAACTGAAGCAGTATTGTCGCATGATAATAAACCAAGTAGAAAAGTTCAAAGTAGGAATGTCAGGATATGGCATGGTAAAATTACCGGAATACCAATATTAAGGATGAGACAGGAAAGAATAAGGCGGTCACACAAAATAATTGTGGGAAAAGTACAAAAATCGTCGCAACAGGGAAATCACCGGAATGAGAGAATAATATCATGTTTTCTCTATCGAACACCCATCAACCTGAAACTCTATGGGCGATCACTTCATACGTGTGATACTGCATGGAGATTCTTCTGACTCAAGATCCCACTAAGGGCCACAATATTGCTATAAACCAATAAAGTAAAAATTGAATATGTAACATAAATACTAGTGGTACATGGATGATATATGAAACAACTCCACAGGATATAAAATACAAAGTGAATTTAATAAATCACTGAAGCTTATTTGCAAGGATTACCCAAGAGAAGATGGTGCTAAGGCTTTCTTATAATTACTTGATAGTGTATAAATTGTGTTTAACTATAAAATAAATAATAAATATTGTTTAATATTATATATGAATAAATGTATAGTAAAATATTTAAGTACATAGCAAAGTGATTTTAATAAACAATATAGGATCTTATATAATTAACAAGTGAAGTATTTTGTTACAAAAACATAGTAATACAATACTAATCTGTAGGGAGCAGAAACTTTTAAACTACTGCATACAATTTAAGTAAGAACATGGGGGGTGCTGTGATGTATATTTGCCCCAGTATATTAATAGCGTCTATATTTAGATCAATCTATGTAAAGAATACTATAGGGACTGAGGCTGTTGTGTTATTTTGATGACTCCTTTATAATAAAATTCATACTGTTATCCTATTTTTAATAGACTCAATCCATTAATATATCAATAGCATTATTATTTAATTAAATTTATATAATACTATGAGTATATGGTTAGCTATTTATTTAAAACGATTATTTTATATAATTATTAATTATATATGTATTTATTATATTAGGTAAACGACACCTTTTTAAATATAAACTATTTTATATATACAATAAAGTATTCTTTTTGCTTTCTTAGCAACTCCTAATAAACCTCTCAGTACTTTAAAACTATCAAAAAAAAATTTTCCGATTATTATTTTTTAAGTAATTTACAATGTCATAAAGACGACCTTAAATGTGTCGTAGTTTTACTTTTTAGTACATTATTTTAGCTATGTTGTGACCATTTTCTAATGGTTCACTGAAGTAAAATACAGACTAATTTATTTACGATTACACTTTTAATGTAATATTTAAAATGAATTATTACGAAAAGATAAAAGTTTAACTATTTTAAACTATAACATTTTGAAGAAAGTTTTATTTAGAACTAAAATTATTTACATTCTATTAATGAAATATATATAAAATGTATTTGAAAAATATGGTGAATAATTTATTTTAAATATTTTTTTAATACCGTATATAATTATTTATTATATTAAACTTCGAAGAAAGCATTTGTCGCTCTACGGTTCTTTTATCTTTAGTACTTTTTATAGATTTCTTGCAAACACTTTATCTCTAATTGTCGATTGCTGAAAGAAAAAAATTATTTATTTTTGTTATACTTTTCATAAATATAATAATATAATAATTTGTGGCTTTTGTGGTTTTGTAAATAGAATATTTCTATTTAACGATAAGATATTATCTTCAACTATATTTATCCCATTTGATTTCAATTTATATCTTCTCAAACGAAGAATTTTCTTAATAATAGAAATAGTATTGGTGAATTTTTTTTAATTTTTCTTCTTTCTCATACTATTTTAGTGAAAAGAGTTTTGTTCTTATAGCAACTATTTGAGTTTTATTTATTTTATATATAGTTATAATAATATATTGTGTATATCTGTCACAATTAATACTCTGATTAAACAATTGAGTTTTTATTAGCGTGTTTGTCAAGTGTAAATAAAATTTATACAAGTAATACACTACTTATGCACTTTTTTCCCCTGGTATTTATTATTATATTATATTATAATAATATTACAATATAAAATATGTCATATTTATTACTGTTAATTATCTATTGTTGACGTCACTATACACAGAATAGTATCTTATCGATATCATCTATATATAGCAATCTACTATTAATATATATATATAATATATATAGTTTATATAATTAATATTATATATATTATATATATTATAATTATTATATATTAATATATATAATATATACATATAATATATATATATATTAATATATAATATATTATATATATATATTAATATTAAATTTTCACTATAATATATATAATAAATATATAATATATATTAGTATATTATAATATTATTATTAATAGGTATTTATTATATTATAAAACTAATGAGGAAACCTCATAAAGGTATATACCTGACATACATGGCAGATAATAGTCGGTGGTGATTCTCATCGCACTTCCGTGAAGACAGGGTAAGGTACTATTCCCCCCTCCGGTGAGGTAAGTAGTGAGTCTACCGGAACCCCGTCTATTAAGGTATATTTGGGTGTCGCGGGTTCCTCCGCCCCTTCCCCTACGGGGTATGGAAACGCCCCCCCTCTATGTTCCCCGTCGGCTCCGAGCCGCCCTACATAGCCGTGTGATAAAATAGATATATATTATATATATATATATATAATATTAATTATATATAATATTATTATAATATTATTAATATATATATATATAATATATTAACTATTATAATTTATATCATTATTATATATAAATCATATTAATTATATAATTAATTATATTATTATATTAATATTTATATATATATATTTAATATTATTATTATTAATATAATATATATATATATTTATATATAATTATATAATAATAATAATATATTAATAAATAATAAAATTATATATAATAATATAATAAAATATTAATAATTTATAATTAAATTAAATAATTTTAAATTAATATTAATTATGACACTTATATATTAACCAATTATAGCATTCTGATCATTATAACGTTTAATTTTTGTTCTCATGTACATACATAGAAATACAAATATATAATTTTTTAACTCTTAGAAACAGATAAAAAATTGACATCTAGAATTATGTTATCCACATGAAAGTATGTCAACTATAAACCAAAATATTGACATTTCTTATTCGAATAAAATACTCTTATTTCCCTTATTTTTTTTTTTATTATTTTATGGTTGTTAGTTTGTCGGTGTTTAACCAGAGATGTTTGTCTATTTATCTGAAGTGCTAGAGTAGTAGTTATTATTTGTTGAAAGATTTATCAGAAATAAGTATGTTAAAAGTAAAATGTTCTACTTATAAATATGATTGAAGTGGACTTAAGTGGTATAATATTGATGCGAATATTGATAGAATTATATTTTTTTTTTTTTTTATTATTCTCCATGTTCTATTCTTGTGCATGCATTAGATCATCATTTCTATTTTAAATTGTGATATAGGCAATAGCTGCTTTATCGATCCTTTGTTCAGTTTCATATAGTCAAAAGTAAAGTCTATACTTAGACGCTATCTTACCTATTTCATCATAACACTTTTTTGAGACTGGAATTAAAAAGCAAAAAAGCGTATAAAATTTTTGTGAAAACGTTAGATTATAATTTTACATATAACTATAAATATATATATATATAAGTATCTGATAGTTTATAATAAGTAATATATATAGAATTACTACTATTATAAAGATACAAAGAGAAAGTGCAGTGAAAGAAGATTTTAAAGTAAAAGCTGAAAAATCTAAAATTGCTAAAATGTTATAAGCTATCCATGAGCGATAAAAATGGATAAAATATTGAAAGTGAAATAAATAGCTAAAAAGATTATAATAAGTATAAAACTTATAAGTTTATACATGCCAATAAATCAATGAACAACAAAGAATGAGGCTAACTGACATCTTGCCGTCAGAGTAATAATTAATAAATACAATAAAATTGATTTAGCCAATGACTATAAGAACAACTTTAATCATGTCAGAGAAATTAGTTTATTATAACAATATGAGAATATATGATATAATATGTTTGCTTTATTTGGATAATTAGAAATTGGATAAAAAAATAAATAACGGAAATGTAAATATTCAATAAATAGTAGAGAGGAGCTGATAAAAATCCCAAATGAATATCCAATAACTCTCACCTTCTT